>CAWUFW010006051.1:0-105669 GCA_963921515.1 Calotriton arnoldi | reverse complement strand
AGTGTGCAGAACTGTAGACCTTACAGGATAACACTGTGGGCCGGCATGTGAGTTTCTGGTTGCAATGGGCGTTTTTCTGAGCTACATTAAGACATTCTGGGCCTTCGGCTGATGCCCAAGTAGCAGTTCTCGTTTGGAGGTTACAGTGCCACATGCTTGGCCCAGAATTCAGTGTCTGGTTATAGTGGATGTTTTTCTGAGTTATAGTATAACACAAGCATTGGCAAAGCCAATGGGTCGCTCCTATGTGAAATCTATTGGCTTTGTCAATATTTCTTAGCCGTGTTTCAACATGGCTAAAAGTAAAAAATAAAAAAAAGCTGTATGACACAGCCAGTGTTGACCGTGTCATAGCGTTTTTTTTACTTACAACTATTTTTCACTAAAGCCAGCGCTGCTGCACAATATGGCTAAAAAAGCATCTTCTCCATTGCCCCTCTTCCTATTCAGTTTTTTTTTAATTTCATTTTTTTCTTTTGACTTTCAAGAGGGCTCTGCAGCTGCAACTTGTTCCTGGGCCTCTATCTATAAATAGACTTTTGCACACTGTTTTAAAAATTTTTTATTGCTCCATGATTATTATTCACCATCTTGGAAATTTAAATTTAAAAAAGCCAAAATGGATCCTGTGTCATGACATATAAGCATGCATGCATGTTCATGCTTGCTCAAGTATGTGGCATCATGCTGGGGCATTCACAGCTTTATGGCACATACATGTGCATGCTTTATGATGGATGCATGCTTAAACATCCTCACCCCTGTTTTTTTTATTTGATTTTTCGGTTCAGCAATAAACATTTTTAATCTTTTTGTCCATGCTGAACAGCATTGGCAAAAAACGTGCTTGTTTTTTTTAGCTGGGGGAGGGTGGTCTGATCCGAGAGGCAGGGGAGGTAGGGAGGCAGTTTGACGGCCTGTGAATAAGTACATTCTTTTGGCATTCTGGCTGAATTATTCATACAGTGCAATCAATAGAAATCCACAGCCTGTATTTTTAAATGGCTGGAATTTGAGAAATCAGCTTTTTGAAGAAAAAAAATTCATAAGTAGGAATTCCAATCCAACCCACATAATTCCACTACACACCACATACATACACTCTATAACACATTGGTAAAATACATTGTCATTTACAACGGCAATAGCTCTAACTCAAGCAAATACGAGCGACAAAGTACGTGGGTGGTGTACAATTTGGATGTTTCAATGTGTGCATCCGAAGTACCACATAATTAAACTCCATTACAATACCTCACCACAAAACAAACTATCAATCCTCATATTTACACTCCATTACACTCAATCCCACTCTATATAATTCCAGTACACTCAATATCACATAATAACTATCCACATAATTCCACTGGAAACATGCCGCATAATTCCACTACACAAATCTACTCCACACAACACTATTCCACATACATAATTCCACAACTAACAGTTTCAATCCAACCCACATAATTCAACTCCACACACATCCACTCCATAAACGTAAGTAAAAGACATTGTCATTAACACCACCATCAGCTCTAACTTTCACAATGCGAGACCTATTGCATTGCAAATGCTTGTTAATCTTATAGTTCCCTCATTAGTAAATGTCTCAAAACTCACAAAACATGACTAATTTCCTCAATCTTTTAGCACACTTCTCAAAGGACTGATCTTCTTGACAAGCCATGTTGAGATTATACCTCTTAAAATCTAGATTACTCTATGGATCAAACCTTTTGTTTAAACACTTCATAAGTCCTATGTAAGATTCCCTTTCTTGTTCTGGAAACCTTATAATTAAATCTTACACTTCGTCACCAAATAGATTGAGTAGTAGATCTACAGCTTGTTCATCAGAGCAACATTTACATGCAACCTTTAAAAATATACAAATCTTCTACATTTTTCTAAACTTTGTTTGATAGTTTGTTGATCTGTTATGTCAAATCTTAGAGGTCTGCGAAAAATTATACATGAAATATTTTCCTCTTCTTGTAGCTGCATTTCTTTCATTTTCTTTGTAAGACATTTTTTAAAAATAAAAAGAATATATGTTATTATACATTTTTGTCTCACCTCGTATTATTGTGTAATATTATTTATTTCTTTGTTTCTTTAATTGGAATAGCAACTTCTTATGACTTCAAAATGGCTTCTTCCATTCAAATCTAAGGAAGGCTGGCTGACTCAAAGGGGGATATTCACAAGAACGTGTGCTAAACATCACCAAAAAATGCTACCGCAACTTTACACATTGCAGCCTATCGCGGGAAAATAGCCCCGTGTTAACGTAGAATTCACAACCAGGCGGTACCATGCGATAGTCTGCCGAAACCGCGGACAATGTCCGCGATACAACAACCACGACGGTGATAAAAACACAAACCCCAACGCAAAAAAACATGCGATGGGCCAAAGCGCGATGAGGAAATCAGCGATAAGCAGCGCCAGGCCTGCAATACAAATATGGCAGGCAGGAAAAATCACTATAAAATTAGAAAAAACACACAAACACAAAATGACCAACACCGAAGCACCATGGAGGCAGCCGGAGCAGGCACAGAGGACGAGCGCAACCCCACAAGCACCCCGGACGACCAGCCTGGGACCTCGGGGACAGGGAAGGGCAAGGACAAGAAGAAGAGGAAGACAAAGTTCAGTCCGCAGGAAAACAGGATCCTGGTCACGGAGGTGATGGAACACCATCAACAACTGTTCGTCACCTCCAACCTGTCATTGGGCACCAAAAATGAAATATGGCGGGACATCGTGGACAAGGTGAATGCCGTCGGACAGCAGAAGAGATCAATGGACGAGGTCAAGAGGCGATGGACTGACAACAAGCGCAAGACCAAGGAGAAACTCGCAGCCAACCAGAAGGCAGCAATGCAGACTGGAGGTGGGAGCCCAGTGCCACAGCTGGAGCTGGATGACATGGAGGAGCTGGTGTCGACAGTCATCAGTGTGGAGACTGTGGCCGGAGTCGGGGGACCGGACACTGCCCGACAGGACACAACACAACCGCAACAGGGTGAGTGACGATCATGGACTGGGGGGACGGGTGGAGATGGCCACAATGGCACACATGCACAATCAAGCAGAGCACAGTGCACACCCACAATGACTCTGGAGCATGGCCCTGATCCACAGACTGTCACAATGTACAATGCCATGCTGTCTGAATGTGAACCTGTACCATGCGGCTACATACAAGCGGACACATTGTAATACACTATCTCTCCTTCACATTGCAGGGGCATCGTCAACACCTCCTGCAGAGCAGTCCCAGCCACTCTTCACTGATGACGAGGAGGACACCTCCAGCATCGACACCCAAGCCCTCCAGGACATCAATGACATCATCCGCAACTCATCGCCAGGATCAGGGCAGCCCATCTGCATAGAGGAGACCCCACCCACTACCCAAACCACCCAGCAGGAGGCACCCACAGCCCCGGCAGTCTCCCAAGACCCCCAGGAACAACACATGGCCTTCCAACGCCGTGTGCTGGAGGGCCAGAGGGAGACGGCTGAGCAGGTGCAGGTGGGGTTCGACCTCATGGCCACCAAACTGGACGCCATCCATGGGTGTCTAGGTCCCATCAGGGACCAGCTCCAGTCCCTAACGGACACCCACGGCCCTCTCCACGGTCTCCAACGAGCCCTGGCTGACATCGCTGGAGTCATGACTCGGAGACAAGAACACCTGTCCGCTCAGAGTGGCTCCAGCGATCCCAGCCGTGAGCTGGCACACATGCGGAGGCTCATGGAGTACATGGTGCGGATGGAGGCGGAAAGGATGGCAGCCACCGCTGCACATCAGCGAAATGTAGCTGGGATCTACCATGCCCTGCAGATCCTCATCATGGCATTGCTGCCACAAGGCGTGGCGATGATGAATGCTGCTGCCCCCACACCATCCACATCTCCGCCCCCTGGTGTGTCAGTGCCTCCCAGTGCGGCAGGCGTGCCACTCCGACACCTGATGTGTCACTGCCACACAGTGCGGCCGAAAATCCTCCTCCGGCCCCTGATGTGTCAGTGGCACACAGTGCCGCAGCCGGTACTGCAACTCTCACAGGTGGGGCAGAGCACACATCCGAGGACGAGGACGTGGATGGGATTGAGTTCAGAAGGAGGCACTAGCATTCATTTCCCCCACCTGGCCCGTTTCTGCTTGGTGCCGTACATGGCCCCATGACCTTCCACTGACCCCCGATACACTCCGCTGCACTCACCTTGGACCGTGACATGGACTGCCATATCCTGTTTTATGACCAATGACACGGCGACCAGACTGCGGACTGTACCCTTCCTCTTCCGCAGTACTTGTCATCCCCGGATGGACTCTGGCTGACCCTCCACGGGTCCATATTGTGTAGTGTGCTCGGCATGGCCCTGTACCGCTCCAGCTGCAAAACTCCACTGGATGTGCAATAAACATCCAAAGACGCACTGCTGTGTCATGTCTTTCATCATTCATGTATTAATGTGTGGATGAATGTAGGGTCAGTGACTCCCCCTAACGTCAATGATGCTTATCTAGTGGGAGGCCAGTCACAGTGTGCTACATTGCCTATTGTGTTCCGGGTGCCGTGGACACTACAACAGGGACACACGCATTAGTCACTTCCTTGTCCGGACATGGACTGAACCACGCCCAGAGCCCACGAGTCATTGTTGCAAGCCCTTCACTGGTCCGGCGTACGCCAGGCCAGACCACCCCGCTTACGCCCCGAGGGGGGGCCCACATAGCTACATGTCGCAGGCGTACACGCTGGTGGTATGCAGGTCACTGGTCTAGTTGTCAGCATGTCACGGCCACTCCCTGAGGGCAGGTTTGCACACACACCCACCCCTCCGGCACAGGCGTCACAGGCCATGTGACCCCGCCAATATAAGGGGCCGACGACGTCACATTCCCCATTGCCGGTGGTGACTGGATGACGGACGCTCCACGGTTCTCAATCATAAAGGGCCCATGAGTTGTTGCGCACAGGGTTGGTCGCACCCGAAGCCTTGCGCCCGTCACGGGCCTAGCACCACGTGGCACTGACTGGGGTTGCACAGGGTTAGTGGCACCGAAATAGCTGAGCGGGTGTGCAGCCTGCGATGATGACGTGTGCACTGATGTGGTCTCTGCCATTGATGACTTAGGACTCAGCGTCATGTGTGGGACCTGCTGGGCCGCGGGGCGGCTCCGCATGATGTGGACCATGCCATGGTGGCGGGACCGGGGCCTGGAGCTTGCACGGGCACGTGGTGTGCCCACTGGTGGACACACTGTTGGCGGCAGGTGAGCAGTGGGCCCGGGGTGCGCAAGTGCGGACAGCCAGCGCTGGCCGGCGGGAGGGGGTGGGGTGCGGCTGCATGCGTGCTCAGGGACGGACAGGCATTGTTGCCGTGTGCTGTGTGATGGACTCTGCCATGATTGACTCTGGCCTCGATTACAGATTGCAGACCTGGTGGCTTGCAGTGTATCCCGGCACGTGGTTGGAGACACACCGGTGGCAGCAGGTGAACAGTGGGGCCTGGGTGTGCAGGGGTGGTGGTGTCTCTCTCTCTCTCCCTTCCTTTCCTTCCCTCTCTCTCTCTCACTCTCTCTCTCCCTTCCTTTCCTTCCCTCTCTCTCTCACTCTCTCTCTCCCTTCCTTTCCTTCTCTCTCTTTCTCTCTCTGCCTTTCTTTCCTTCCCTGTTTCTCTCTGTCTCGCTCCTTTAATGTGCGCATGACACACGTTCTGATTTTGTGCTTTATTTTCCAGGCTGTGACGTCGAGATTGTCCCTGACGGGCCCGACAGGAGTCTTCCGCATTGGTGTTTTGTGTTGTATTTCAATAAAGTTTTTGGTTGTTACTTCAGTGCTGTGTGACTGTTTCTCGTTCTTCTGGCCACACATGTGTGTTGTTTTTTGGCAATGTGCGTCATCATGCGCTTATTGTGGCTCTTGTGTCGTGCACGGTATGTGTTTGTCCAGGGAGGCGTCCGGGGGGGGGGCCTGGGAGTGGTGGCGGTGTGTGTTGTGGCCCTCTTGGGTCTCGGAGCTGCATGATCATTGTCTCCATGGCATCTGTGGGTCTTCAGATGTGGCTCTTGGCTGGGCTCCCTTTCATGCTGTAGGTAGTCGTCCTGCTTAGCACCAGCAAAAGAAAGGCTGATGTTAAATCCCTGGTGCTACCGCGGCTTATCGCCTGTTTATGGTTCGCATCGCAGATCTGGCAGTTTGTTGTGAAAGTGGTGTTGTGGTTTTTTCGTGTGTTTTTGCACGGGAACGCCTACACTGCATCTCATTAGGGTTAGTTGGTGGTGTCCACCGTGGAGATAAATTTTGGGGCAGTTATCGCGGGAATACTGGCGATGTCTGCAGTTTGCACCAGCTTGTGAATGGGGTGTTAAATCTATCTCTACTTTTGATGCGTTGAGGTGGAGATAAATCGGAGATAAGTCCTTGTGAATATCCCCCAAAGACTGCTGCCGAGATTGAGGGCCAGGTTTAGATCTCGGCGGTGATGGCTATCCCCAACGCCAAAATATAAATCCCACAGGGTATAATGGGATTTATATTTCGGCGGACGGGATATCCGTCACCGTTGTGATGGAGTTACTCGTCCACCAAGATCTAAATTAGGCCCTTACTAAAGATCTTGCATTATTTCATGAATGACGTCAGTATGGCTACTGCTTCTTGTCTGGCGGTGTTTCTATCACGCTTGCTTAAGACTGGAGCCAAAACAAAGCTGGAGTGGTGGTAAAGGAGGTGTGGAAGCAGTGAAAGTTACTATATCAATGAGCTTATTATTATTTTGTTTCATAATTGACTAAATTTCCAAGAATAATGTCATTTTGCACAGGCACGCAACCCAAATAGCTCATCACAGTGTTTGAGGTTGGACCACCACACTTGACACGGTAAAGCTATTTTTTTTGTTGCGCATTGAACACTCTGCATAAATTTGATTTACGCTCTGCATTAATTTGATTTACGTGCCATTTTCTTTACGTCATTTACTTTTGCCAATTGCGCTATTAACTGGGTATTTCTTGATTGTTTTCTGACTTGCTTGAAAGACTTACCAACATTTCTTTTATTCACACATGAATGAATCATTGCACGTCCCCAACTTGTGATGAAACACTCTTGAAAGACTCGAAGCAGAGTCAGTCCTAGACTCAGGATAAGGTCTTAAGTTTAATTCATCAAGCTGCAAACGCCTAACACGACAGTCCGTCTACATTTCCTGGCATAATTGAACAAAGACCTACTCCAAAGCATAACCTTCTACCCTTAACGTTCTGTTACTGACGCATTGCAATGTCACATCTCTCGTACCTACATCCTACACCTCTGGTGTCCACGATGTTTCTTGTGGTGTGACCAAATAATCACGCGCTCCTCCAGCAGGGATACTGCGCTAAGCGGTTCCCTGGTGTTTGCCTTATAAAGACTGAGGGGTCGATTCCGATCTCGGTCGGTAGGGCTCCGAATCGGGTTCGGCTTTACCGGATCCGAGTCGGAGGCTTTGTTTCCGACTGATTCGTACAGTCGTCCGAGCGAGCAAGTACGATGCGAGTGAACGCGAAATCGCCGACCGACTCGTTTCCGTGACCAACCCGCTCCGTCCGACTCGTTCGCACTCGATTTGTGGCGCGCATTGGAGACGTTTTACGACCGAGCCAGTACGATGGACGCGTCGGACAGCCGGATCGAGTCGGAGCGTCCGGCTCGACAAAGCTCCCGGAGCCGGACTTGGGGGGTCCGTGCCGGACCCCCCTGCACCCGTAGCCGTACGAGTCGAGCACATGGGAGACCCAAGGGTCCCCCCTATACATGAATGTACGGTGCGGATGGCACCAACGCGTACCCACTACAGGGGGCCCCCTTGTTCGCGACGTACCCATTGAGTCACTGGGAGCCCATGTACGCGTCGTACGACCGGCTCCCATTGACTTCAATGGGAGTCCAACCGAATCGAGTCCGGCAGCATGCGGCCGCATCGTACTCGCTCGGTCAGACTGCAGGAGTCCGGCTCGGTCGGAAATCTCTCCGGATCCGGCTCGGTCGGAGAGTTTTCCAACCCAGATCGGAATCGGCCCCTGAATGTGTTAAGTTATTTTATGCATATTTGCATAGTGCCCTAATCACCCTTGAGGGTATTCAGGAACATCGCAGGTGGGTAGGCGGGGGTCTCCCATGATATTTATTTGAAAAGCCAGGTCTTCAGCTTCTTACGGAACTCAGGATGAGGAGGCTCTGATGTGATGTGGGTGGTTGTTCCATTCTTTAGGGGAGATATATGAAAAGGGGCGACCTCCTGCTCTGTTTTTGTGTATGCGGGGTACGTGTGCTAGTGAAAGTTCGAGCAGGGTGAGGGCTGCTGTTACCCCTTAGTCGAGGGTCATCCTGATGTTGTTGGTTGTTGCAATGAGGGCATGCTCGGTGCTGTGAGTGGGTCTGAAACCTGATTGCATGCTGTTCAGGAGCTGATGTAGGTCGAGGTCGTCAAGTCACTTGTTGATTGCTCTCTCCTTGTCCTTGGTTTGGTATGTCATTCCTGTGAGTGTTACATTAGTATATAATAATGTTATTCATAATGTGCAGCAATTGTGTTACCCTGCTCTGCAATATTTTCTCCTGAAGTAAACCTTGGTACGTGCTACTCCAGCCTGTGACTGTCATTTCGGTGGCGGTATATGCTGAGTGAGAAAAAGCCATTGCAGGAGTGAGCACACCATGGCGCAGTTTCTGGAAAGAGGTGCAATAGCTATTATCCCATCATGAATGAAGTACTGCCGGGTATTCCCAGAAGAGCGCCTGCGATTTCCGCTATAATGATGTCACTCAAGGCCTTGAATTCCAAAGCTAGAACTCACCTTCCCAGCATAGTTCAGCACTCCAAACTTACCTCTCTGATTACAAGCCGTAATTCATATTTTTAGAATACAAATCGTTTTCTAAATTATAACTGGTTCCTACATTAACGCTGCCTAATGCACATGTCCTTCCAGGTTGTGACTCACTGAAGACGGCGGCCCATGATTGTGACTAAGGTGTGCCAAGAGCGGAGCCTCACCTGAGCTGTCACAGCACCAATGTGCCTACAGCTCTGTCTGGGGGCTTGGTCATGACCTAGAACAATGTGCCTACAGCTCTGTCTGGGGGCTTGGGCATGACCTAGAACAGTAAGCCTACAGCTCTGTCTGGGGGCTTGGGCATGACCTAGAACAGTAAGCTTACAGTTCTGTCTGGTGGATTGGGCATGACCTAGAACAACGTGCCTACAGCTCTGTCTGGGGGCTTGGGGAATGACCTTGAACAATGTGCCTACAGCTCTGTCTGGGGGCTTGGGGAATGACCTTGAACAATGTGCCTACAGATCTGTCCGTGGGCTTGGGCATGACCTAGAACAATGAGCCTACAGCTCCTCCTGGAGGCTTGGGGTATGACCTTGAACAGTAAGCCCACAGCTTTGTCTGGAGGCACGGGTATGAACTAGAACAATGAGCCTACAGCTCTGTCTTGGAGCTTGATGCATGACCTAGAACAATGAGCCTACAGCTCTGGCTGTGAGCTTGGGGCATGACATAGAACAATGAGCCTCCAGCTCTGTTTGGAGGCTTCCACATGACATAGCACATTGAGCCTACTGCTCTGTCTGGAGGCTTGGCCATGACTTAGAACATTGAGCCAACAGCTCTATCTGGGGGCTTGTGGCATGACCTACAAGATTGAGCCTACAGGTCTGTCTGGAGGCTTGGGCATGACATAGAAAATTGAGCCTACAGCTCTCTCTGGGGGCTTGGTGCTTGACCTAGAAGATTGAGCCTACAGCTCTCTCTGGGGGCTTGGGACATGACTTTGAACAATAAGCCTACAGATCTGTCTGGGGGCTTGGCATTGACCTAGAACACTGACCCTACAGCTCGCCTGGATGGTTGTGGAATGGCTTTTGACAATGAGCCTACAGCTCTGTCCGGAGGCACTGGGCAAGACCTAGAACAATGAGACTACAGCTCTGTCTGGAGGCAAGGGGAATGACCAAGAACAATGAGCCTACAGCTTTGTCTGGGAAATTTGGACATGACCTAGACCAATAAGCCTACAGCTTTGATCGGAGGTTTTGGCATGGCATAGAACATTGAGTCTACAGCTCTGACTGGGGCTTGGGGCATGGCATAGAACATTGAGCCTACAGCACTGTCTGGAGCATTGGGGCATGACCTAGAACAATGAGCCTACAGCTCAGTCTGGGGCTTGGGCATGACCTAGACCAATGCATCTACAGATCTTTATGTAGGCTTGGGCATGACCTAGAAGTCTGAGCCTACAGCTCTCTTTGGGGCCTTGGGGCCTGACATAGAACAATGCATCGACAGCTCTCTCTGGGAGCTTGGGGTATAACCTAGAACAAAGTGCATACAGCTCTGTCTGGGGGCTTGGGGAATGACCTTGAACAATGTGCCTACAGCTCTGTCTGGGGGCTTGGGGAATGACCTTGAACAATGTGCCTACAGATCTGTCCGGGGGCTTGGGCATGACCTAGAACAATGAGCCTACAGCTCCTCCTGGAGGCTTGGGGTATGACCTTGAACAATAAGCCCACAGCTTTGTCTGGAGGCACGGGTATGAACTAGAACAATGAGCCTACAGCTCTGTCTTGGAGCTTGATGCATGACCTAGAACAATGAGCCTACAGCTCTGGCTGGGAGCTTGGGGCATGACATAGAACAATGAGCCTACAGCTCTGTTTGGAGGCTTCCGCAAGACATAGAACATTGAGCCAACAGCTCTATCTGGGGGCTTGTGGCATGACCTACAACAATAAGCCTACAGCTCTGTCTGGGGGCTTGGCATTGACCTAGAACACTGACCCTACAGCTCGCCTGGAGGGTTGGGGAATGGCTTTTGACAATGAGCTTACAGCTCTGTCCGGAGGCACTGGGCAAGACCTAGAACAATGAGACTACAGCTCTGTCTGGAGGCAAGGGGAATGACCAAGAACAATGTGCCTACAGCTTTGTCTGGGAGATTTGGGCATGACCTAGACCAATAAGCCTACAGCTTTGATCGTAGGTTTCGGCATTGCATAGAACATTGAGTCTACAGCTCTGTCTGGGACTTGGGGCATGGCATAGAACATTGAGCCTACAGCACTGTCTGGAGCATTGGGGCATGACCTAGAACAATGAGCCTACAGCTCAGTCTGGGAGCTTGGGGAAAGACCTAGAACATTGAGCCTACAGCTCTGTCTAGGGCCTTGGGCATGACCTAGACCAATGCATCTACAGATCTTTATGTAGGCTTGGGCATGACCTAGAAGTCTGAGCCTACAGCTCTTTTTGTGGCCTTGGGGCATGACATAGAACAATGCATCGACAGCTCTCTCTGGGAGCTTGGGGTATAACCTAGAACAATGTGCCTACAGCTCTGTCTGGGGGCTTGGGGAATGACCTTGAACAATGTGCCTACAGCTCTGTCTGGGGGCTTGGGGAATGACCTTGAACAATGTGCCTACAGATCTGTCCGGGGGCTTGGGCATGACCTAGAACAATGAGGCTACAGCTCCTCCTGGAGGCTTGGGGTATGACCTTGAACAATAAGCTCACAGCTTTGTCTGGAGGCACGGGTATGAACTAAAACAATGAGCCTACAGCTCTGTCTTGGAGCTTGGTGCATGACATAGAACAATGAGCCTACAGCTCTGTTTGGAGGCTTCCGCATGACATAGAACATTGAGCCTACTGCTCTGTCTGGAGGCTTGGCCATGACTTAGAACATTGAGCCAACAGCTCTATCTGGGGGCTTGTGGCATGACCTACAACATTGAGCCTACAGGTCTGTCTGGAGGCTTGGGCATGACATAGAAAATTGAGCCTACAGCTCTCTCTGGGGGCTTGGTGCTTGACCTAGAAGATTGACCCTACAGCTCTCTCTGGGGGCTTGGGACATGACCTTGAACAATAAGCCTACAGCTCTGTCTGGGGGCTTGGCATTGACCTAGAACACTGACCCTACAGCTCGCCTGGAGGGTTGGGGAATGGCTTTTGACAATGAGCCTACAGCTCTGTCCGGAGGCACTGGGCAAGAACTAGAACATTGAGACTACAGCTCTGTCTGGAGGCAAGGGGAATGACCAAGAACAATGAGCCTATAGCTTTGTCTGGGAAATTTGGGCATGACCTAGACCAATAAGCCTACAGCTTTGATCGGAGGGTTCGGCATGGCATAGAACATTGAGTCTACAGCTCTGTCTGGGGCTTGGGGCATGGCATAGAATATTGAGCCTACAGCACTGTCTGGAGCATTGGGGCATGACCTAGAACAATGAGCCTACAGCTCAGTCTGGGGGCTTGGGCATGACCTAGACCAATGCATCTACAGATCTTTATGTAGGCTTGGGCATGACCTAGAAGTCTGAGCCTACAGCTCTTTTTGTGGCCTTGGGGCATGACATAGAACAATGCATCGACAGCTCTCTCTGGGAGCTTGGGGTATAACCTAGAACAATGTGCCTACAGCTCTGTCTGGGGGCTTGGGGAATGACCTTGAACAATGTGCCTACAGCTCTGTCTGGGGGCTAGGGAATGACCTTTAACAATGTGCCTACAGATCTGTCCAGGGGCTTGGGCATGACCTAGAACAATGAGCCTACAGCTCCTTCTGGAGGCTTGGGGTATGACCTTGAACAATAAGCCCACAGCTTTGTCTGGAGGCACGGGTATGAACTAGAACAATGAGCCTACAGCTCTGTCTTGGAGCTTGATGCATGACCTAGAACAATGAGCCTACAGCTCTGGCTGGGAGCTTGGGGCATGACATAGAACAATGAGCCTACAGCTCTGTTTGGAGGCTTCCGCATGACATAGAACATTGAGCCAACAGCTCTATCTGGGGGCTTGTGGCATGACCTACAACATTAAGCCTACAGGTCTGTCTGGAGGCTTGGGCATGACATAGAAAATTGAGCCTACAGCTCTCTCTGGGGGCTTGGTGCTTGACCTAGAAGATTGAGCCTACAGCTCTCTCTGGGGGCTTGGGACATGACCTTGAACAATAAGCCTACAGCTCTGTCTGGGGGCTTGGCATTGACCTAGAACACTGACCCTACAGCTCGCCTGGAGGGTTGGGGAATGGCTTTTGACAATGAGCCTACAGCTCTGTCCGGAGGCACTGGGCAAGACCTAGAACAATGAGACTACAGCTCTGTCTGGAGGCAAGGGGAATGACCAAGAACAATGAGCCTACAGCTTTGTCTGGGAGATTTGGGCATGACTTGGACCAATAAGCCTACAGCTTTGATCGGAGGTTTCGGCATGGCATAGAACATTGAGTCTACAGCTCTGTCTGGGGCTTGGGGCATGGCATAGAACATTGAGCCTACAGCACTGTCTGAAGCATTGGGGCATGACCTAGAACAATGAGCCTACAGCTCAGTCTGGGAGCTTGGGGCAAGACCTAGAACATTGAGCCTACAGCTCTGTCTAGGGGCTTGGGCATGACCTAGACCAATGCATCTACCGATCTTTATGTAGGCTTGGGCATGACCTAGAAGTCTGAGCCTACAGCTCTTTTGGGGCCTTGGGGCATGACATAGAACAATGCATCGACAGCTCTCTCTGGGAGCTTGGGGTATAACCTAGAACAATGAGCCTACTGCTCTGGCTGGAGGCTTTTGCAAGTCCTAGCACAACCTAGAACAACGAGCCTACATAACTGGGGGTTGGGGCATAACCTAGAACAATGATACTACATCTCAGTCTGGAGGCTTTGGGCATGACCTAGAACAATGAGCACAGGGGTGGGCTGGTGGCAGGTACCAGGGTGCAGAACAAGGTTGGTGGCTGGTACCAGGGTGCAGAAGAAGCCTGGTGGCAGGTACCATGGTGCAGAACAAGGCTGGTGGCCCGTTCCAGGGTGCAGAACAAGGCTGGTGGTGGGTACCAGTGTGCAGAATAAGGCTGGGTGTGGGTACCAGGGTGCAGAACAAGTCTGGTGGCGGGTACCAGGGTCCAGAACAAGGCTGGTGGCGGGTACCAGGGTGCAGAACAAGGCTGGTGGCGGGTTCCAGGGTGCAGAACAAGGCTGGTGGCAGGTACCAGGGTGCAGAACAAGGCTGGTGGCGGGTGCCAGGGTACAGAACAAGCCTGGGGGCGGGTACCAGGGTGCAGAGCAAGGCTGGTGGCGGGTACCAAGGTGCAGAACAAGGCTGGTGGCGGTACTAGGGTGCAGAACAAGGCTGGTGGCGATACCAGGGTGCAGAACAAGGCTTGTGCCGAGTACCAGGGTGTAGAACAAGGCTGGTGGCGGCTACCAGGGTGCAGAACAAGGCTGGTGGCGGGTACCAGGGTGCAGAAGAAGGCTGGTGGCGGGTACCAGAGTGCAGAACAAGGCTGGTGGCGTGTGCCAAGGTGCAGAACAAGGCTGGTGGTGGGTGCCAGGGTGCAGAACAAGGCTGGTGGCGGGTGCAAGGGTGCAGAACAAGGCTGGTGGCGGTGGTAAACAGTCAGAATATCGAGTTGTTATTCTCGACGCACTAATATCAAGTGCAAAATATCGTGATACAAAAATATCGACAGTCAGAATATCGTGGACAAGAATATCGACTCCAAGGTAAGTAATATCGTTTTTAACAATATCGAAGTCATTAATATCATTTTAGAAAATATCGAAGTCATTAATATAGTTTATAAAAATATAGTTGTTCAAAATATCGTTTTTGTAGTTAGTGTTATGTATTTTAGTATGTGTTTTAGATGTATGTGTTCTATTTTTTTGTCTAAGTATTGCATTTGTTTTTTAATATATGTGTTAAATTTTTAGAAGTTATTAATTTTATTTTAAGTAAATTTTGCGTTTTAGTTCCGTAGCGGGTTGTGGGTTTATAGGGGAATAGGGTGGGAAGTAATTTAATTATAAGAAATGTATTAATAATTTTTAGAAGTTATTATTTTTATTTTAATTAAACTTTGCGTTTTAGTGCCGTAGCGGGTTGTGGGTTTATAGGGGAATAGGGTGGAAGTAATTTAATTATAATAAATTGATCAATATTTTTTATTAATTAATATTTATGTATTTAATATTTTATGTTGTTAATTGTGGAAATTATTGTATTATTAATTATTTATTAATTGGTTGTCAATTATTATTAATTAACTGGTAAATATGTTAATTGTATAATTTTTTTAGGAGTGGGTTGTGGGTTGATAGGGGAGAAGGGTGGGAAGTAATTTATTTTTAATACATTTATTAATTTTTAAAATATAATATTTAATTAATTTTATTTTATAGTGTTAATTGTGTGAATTATTTTATTAATAATTATTTATATTTTGCTTGTTAATTGTTATCAATTAATTAATTAATTGATCATTAATTATGTTAATTGTGTTATGTTTTAAAAAATTGGTGGTGGCGATTATAGGGGAATATGGTGGGAGGTAAATTATTTATAATTAATTAATTATTTGTTAATTAATGCTAATTAATTAATTAATTATTAAATATGCTAATTGTGTAATCATTTTGATGTGTGAGTTGTGGGGTTTATAAATGAAAATGGTGGGAAGTAATGTTTTTTAAATAATTAATGATTTGTTGTTAATTGTTATTAATTTATTAATGTAAAATTAGTTATGGAAATTGTGTAGATATTTTTTGGTGTGTGTTTTGGTGTTTATTGGGATAGAGGGTAGAAAGTAATTTATTTAAAATAAATTAATCATTAGTTGATCATTAATATTAATTTATTTATTGATAAATATTTTTGGTAATTGTTTTGTTTTTATTTTGTTTTGGGATTTATGTTCAATAGCTGTAATGTTTGGTTTTATCCCCTCCGCTATCCAACACTTTCCCTACTGTTGCACTTGCTGGATTGGGAATAATACATTATTTCCCTCCGCTATCCAACACTTTCCCTACAGTTGCACTCATTGGAGTGGGAATAGTAAATTATTCCCCTCCACTATCCAATACTTTCCCTACTGTTGCACTATCTGGAGTGGGAATAGTAAATTATTCCCCTCCACTATCCAATACTTTCCCTACTGTTGCACTTGCTGGAGTGGGAATGGTAAATTATTCCCCTCCACTATCCAATACTTTCCCTACTGTTGCACTTGCTGGAGTGGGAATGGTAAAATATTTCCCTCCGCTATCCAATACTTTCCCTACTGTTGCACTCTCTGGAGTGGGAATAGTAATTTTGACCCCTACGCTATCCAACACTTTCCCTACTGTTGCACTTGCTTGAGTGGGAATAGTAATTTTTACCCCTCCGCTATCCAACACTTTCCCTACTGTTGCACGTCCCTGGAGTGGGAATAGTAATTTTATCCCCTCCACTATCCAACACTTTCCCTACTGTTGCACTCATTGGAGTGGGAATAGTAATTTTTACCATTACGCTATCCAACACTTTCCCTCCTGTTGCACTCGCAGAAGTTGGAATAGTAAATTATTTCCCTCTGCTATCCAACACTTTACCTACTGTTGCACTTGCTGGAGTGGGAATAGTAATTTTTACCCCTACGCTATCCAACACTTTCCCTACTGTTGCACTCATTGGAGTGGGAATAGTAATTTGTATCCCTCCGCTATCCAACACTTTCCCTACTGTTGCACTTGCTGGAGTGGGAATAGTAATTTTTATCCCTCCGCTATCCAACACTTTACCTACAGTTGCACTCACTGGAGTGTGAATAGAAATTTTATCCCCTCCACTATCCAACACTTTCCCTACTGTTGCACTCATTGGAGTGGGAATAGTAATTTTTGTCCCTCCGCTATCCAACACTTTCCCTACTGTTGCACTCGCTGGAGTGGGAATAGTAATTTATTCCCCTCTGCTATCCAACACTTTCCCTACTGTTGCACTCGCTGGAGTGGGAATAGTAATTTTTACCCCTCCGTTATCCAACACTTTCCCTACTGTTGCACTTGCTGGAGTGGGAATAGTAATTTTTATCCCTCCGCTATCCAACACTTTACCTACAGTTGCACTC
The DNA here is from genome assembly GCA_963921515.1 of Calotriton arnoldi. Taxonomy (NCBI): domain Eukaryota; kingdom Metazoa; phylum Chordata; class Amphibia; order Caudata; family Salamandridae; genus Calotriton; species Calotriton arnoldi. The sequence continues at coordinate 88,670 of CAWUFW010006051.1, read as the reverse complement.
ACTGGAGTGTGAATAGTAATTTCATCCCCTCCGCTATCCAACACTTTCCCTACTGTTGCACTCGCTGGAGTGGGAATAGTAATTTATTCCCCTCTGCTATCCAACACTTTCCCTACTGTTGCACTCGTTGGAGTGGGAATAGTAATTTTTACCCCTCCGTTATCCAACACTTTCCCTACTGTTGCACTCGCTGGAGTGGGAATAGTAATTTATTCCCCTCCACTATCCAACACTTTCCCTACTGTTGCACTCACTGGAGTGGGAATGGTAATTTTTACCCCTACGCTATCCAACACTTTCCCTACTGTTGCACTTGCTTGAGTGGAAATAGTAATTTTTACCCCTCCGCTATCCAACACTTTCCCTACTGTTGCACGTCCCTGGAGTGGGAATAGTAATTTTATCCCCTCCACTATCCAACACTTTCCCTACTGTTGCACTCATTGGAGTGGGAATAGTAATTTTTACCATTACGCTATCCAACACTTTCCCTCCTGTTGCACTCGCAGAAGTTGGAATAGTAAATTATTTCCCTCTGCTATCCAACACTTTACCTACTGTTGCACTTGCTGGAGTGGGAATAGTAATTTTTACCCCTACGCTATCCAACACTTTCTCTACTGTTGCACTCCATGGAGTGGGAATAGGAATTTTATCCCCTCCGCTATCCAACACTTTCCCTACTGTTGCACTCATTGGAGTGGGAATAGTAATTGTTATCCCTCCGCTATCCAACACTTTCCCTACTGTTGCACTTGCTGGAGTGGGAATAGTAATTTTTATCCCTCCGCTATCCAACACTTTACCTACAGTTGCACTCACTGGAGTGTGAATAGTAATTTTATCCCCTCCACTATCCAACACTTTCCCTACTGTTGCACTCATTGGAGTGGGAATAGTAATTTTTGTCCCTCCGCTATCCAACACTTTCCCTACTGTTGCACTCGCTGGAGTGGGAATAGTAATTTATTCCCCTCTGCTATCCAACACTTTCCCTACTGTTGCACTCGTTGGAGTGGGAATAGTAATTTTTACCCCTCCGTTATCCAACACTTTCCCTACTGTTGCACTCGCTGGAGTGGGAATAGTAATTTATTCCCCTCCGCTATCCAACACTTTCCCTACTGTTGCACTTAAGGTAGTGTAAACTGTAGTTTTAAAAAATAATAAATATTTTAATATTTAATTTATAATATATATATATTTTTTTTATTTTTATGTTACAGGTGTATGCATATATATATATATATGGCGGAGATGCAGGGCATACAATAAACATATTTGCACAAAGAACTTTGGGTCCGCGTTCGTCTGTCCGAGTGCAGTGGATGTTTGGAGACGAAGCCTGCAATATATATATATATGTATTTATAATTTTTAATATATTCCTTACATTTTACGATTTATTAAAATATTTATTTATTATTATTAAGTAAATATATATATTACATTTTATATATGTATGTTTAATTTATTTTTACATTACATTTATTACTTATAATTGTTAAAATGTTCTAATAATTCCAATTTTTTTATGTTATATGTATTATTTAATTTATTTTACATTATTTTTTATACATTTAAAAAAAACGATATTTTGTACTTCGATATTTTTAACAACGATTTTTTTTTCTCGATATTTTAGTAATTTCCATTATGAAGATAGGATGTCGATATTTTTGACATCGATGTTTATGTCCCGATATTTTGGGAACCTGATATTTTGTCACTCGATATTATGTCAGTGATCCGGTGGCGGTACCAGGGTGCAGAACAAGGCTGGGGCGGGCACCAGGGCGCAGAAGAAGGCTGATGGCGGGTACCAGGGTGCAGAACAAGGCTGGTGCCGGGTAGCTGGGTGCAGAACAAGGCTGGGGGAGGGCATGACCTAGAAGTCTAAGCCTACAGCTCTTTTGGGGCCTTGGGGCATGACATAGAACAATGCATCGACAGCTCTCTCTGGGAGCTTGGGGTATAACCTAGAACAATGAGCCTACTGCTCTGGCTGGAGGCTTTTGCAAGTCCTAGCACAACCTAGAACAACGAGCCTACATAACTGGGGGTTGGGGCATAACCTAGAACAATGATACTACATCTCAGTCTGGAGGCTTTGGGCATGACCTAGAACAATGAGCACAGGGGTGGGCTAGTGGCGGGTACCAGGGTGCAGAACAAGGTTGGTGGCTGGTACCAGGGTGCAGAAGAAGCCTGGTGGCAGGTACCAGGGTGCAGAACAAGGCTGGTGGCCCGTTCCAGGGTGCAGAACAAGGCTGGTGGTGGGTACCAGTGTGCAGAACAAGGCTGGTGGTGGATACCAGGGTGCAGAACAAGGCTGGTGGCGGGCACCAAGGTGCAGAGCAGTACACAGACCCGTCTATGCCCTGATCAAGGGTCTGTCCGAGGTGTGGCCAAGTTATCAAACGTCATCAGCTCCTGGGGCATGAACTATTCTTTAAACATTTCAAACTCTGGGGACTTCAACATATTATTGGTTTTAAAAACTCCGCTGGAAAAACAATAGAATTCACCTGCAAACACTGCTTTTGTGGGAAATTTGGGCAAAAGGGCAAAAAGGGAAGAGGTTTAAAACACACAGGGGGATATTCACAAGAACGTTTGCTAATCATCTCCAAAAATTGTGAACGCAACTTTACACATCGCAGACTGTCGCGGGAAAATACCCCTGTGTTAACGTGGAATTCACAACACGGCGATACCATGCGTTAGCCTCCCGAAATCGCGGACAATGTCCGCGATACAACAACCGCGACGGTGATAAAAACACAAACCCCAACGCAAAAAAACATGCGATGGGCCAAACCGCGAAGAGGAAATCAGCGATAAGCAGTGCCAGGCCTGCAATACACACACGGCAGGCGGGAAAATCACTACAAAAGTAGAAAAAACACACAAACACAAAATGACCAACACCGAAGCACCATAGAGGCAGCCGGAGCAGGCGCAGAGGACGAGCGGAACCCCCCAAGTGCCCCGGACGACCTGCATGGGATCTCAGGGACAGGGAAGGGCAAGGACAAGAAGAAGAGGAAGACGAAGTTCAGTCCGCAGGAAAACAGGATCCTGGTCATGGAGGTGATGGAACACCATCAACAACTGTTCGTCACCTCCAACGTGTCATTGGGCACCAAAAATGGAATATGGCGGGCCATCGTGGACAAGGTGAATGCCGTCGGAGAGCAAAAGAGGTCAATGGACGAGGTCAAGAGGCGATGGATTGACATCAAGCGCAAAACCAAGGAGAAACTCGCAGGCAACCAGAAGGCAGCAATGCAGACTGGAGGTGGGAGCCCAGCGCCACTGCTGGAGCTGGATGACATGGAGGAGCTGGTGTCGACAGTCATCAGCGTGGAGACTGTGGCAGGAGTCGGGGGACCGGACACTGCTCGACAGGACACAACACCACAGCAACAGGGTGAGTAACCACCAGGTACTGGGGGGACGGGTGGAGATGGCCACAATGGCACACATGCACAATCAAGCAGAGCACAGTGCACACCCACAATGACTCTGGATCATGGCCCTGATCCACACACTGTCACAATGTACAATGCCATGCTGTCTGAATGTGAACATGTACCATGCAGCTACATACATGTGGACACATTGTAATACACCATCTCCCCTTCACATTGCAGGGGCACCGTCAACACCTCCTGCAGAGCAGTCCCAGCCACTCTTCACTGATGACGAGGAGGACACCCCCAGCATCGACACCCAAGCCCTCCAAGACATCATTGACATCATCCGCAACTCACCTCCAGGATCAGGGCAGCCCAGCTGCATCGAGGAGACCCCACCCACTACACAAACCACCCATCAGGAGGCACCCACAACCCCGGCTGTCTCCCAAGACCCCCACAAACAACACATGGCCTTCCAACGCCGTGTGCTGGAGGGCCAGAGGGAGACGGCTGAGCTGCTCCGCGTGGGGTTCCACCTCATGGCTACCAAACTGGACGCCATCCATGTGTGTCTAGGTCCCATCAGGGACCAGCTCCAGTCCCTAACAGACACCCACAGGCCGCTCCATGGTCTCCAACGAGCCCTGGCTGACATCGCTGGAGTCATGATGCAGAGAGAAGAACGCCTGTCCGCTCAGAGTGGCTCCAGCGATCCCAGCCGTGAGCTGGCACACATGCGGAGGCTCATGGAGGACATGGTGCGGATGGAGGCAGAAAGGATGGCAGTCACCACTGCACATCAGCAAAATGTCGCTGGGATCTACCATGCCCTGCAGATCCTCATCATGGCATTGCTGCCACAAGGCGTGGTGATGATGAATGCTGCTGCCCCCACACCATCCACACCTCCGCCCTTGGTGTGTCAGTGCCTCCCAGTGCAGCAGGCGTCTCCACTCCGGCACCTGATATTTCACTGCCACACATTGCGGCCCACAATCCACCTCCGGCCCCTGATGTGTCAGTGGCACACAGTGCCGCAGCCGGAACTGCAACACCCACAGGTGGGGCAGAGCAAACATCCGAGGACGAGGACGTGGATGGGATTGAGCTCAGAAGGAGGCACTAGCATTCATTGCCGCCACCTGGCCTGTTTCTGCTTGGTGCCGCACATAGCCCCTTGACCTTCCACTGACCCCCGATACACTCCACTGCATTCACCTTGGACCGCGACATGGACTGCCATATCCTGTTTGATGACCAATGACACGGCTGCCAGACTGCGGACTGTACCATTCCTCTTCCGCAGTACTTGTCATTCCCGGATGGACTCTGGCTGGCCCTCCATGGGCCCATATTGCGAAGTGGGTTTGGCATGGCCCTGTACTGCTCCAGCTGCAAAACTCCACTGGATGTGGATGTGCATTAAACGCACTGCTGTGTCATGTCTTACATCACTCATGTATGAATGTGTGGATGAATGTAGGGACAGTGATTCCCCCTAACGTCAATGATGCTCATCTAGTGGAATTCCAGTCACAGTGTGCTACATTGCCGATTGCGGTCCGGGTGCCGTAGACACCACAACAGGGACACACGCATTAGTCACTTCCTTGTCCGGACATGGACTGAACCACGCCCAGAGCCCCCGAGTCATTGTTGCAAGCCCTGTGCTGGTCCGGCGTACGCCAGTCTAGACCACTCCATTTACGCTCCGAGGGGGGACCCACATAGCTACATGTCGCAGGCGTACACGCTAGTGGTGAGCAGGTTACTGGTCTAGTTGTCAGCATGTGACGGTCACTCCCTGAGGGCAGGTTTGCACACACACCACACCCATCCGGCACAGGCGTCACAGGCCATGTGACCCCACCAATATAAGGGGCCGACAACGTCACATTCCCCACTGCCGGTGGTGACTGGATGACGGACGCTCCACGGTTCTCAATCATAAAGGGCCCATGAGTTATTGCGCACATGGTTAGTGGCACCCGAGGCCTTGCGGCCGTCATGGGCCTACCACCACCTGGCACTGACTGGGGTTGCACAGGGTTAGTGGCACCCGAAGCCTTGCGGCCGTCACGGGCCTACCACCACGTGGCGCTGACTGGGGTTGCACAGGGTTAGTGGCACCGAAATTGCTGAGCGGGTGTGCAGCCTGCGATGATGACGTGTGCACTGATGTGGTCTCTGCCATTGATGCCTCAGGACTCAGCGTCATGTGTGGGACCTGCTGGGCCACGGTGCGGGTCCGCATGATGTGGAGCATGCCATGGTGGCGGGACCGGGGCCTGGAACTTGCACGGGCACGTGGTGTGCCCACTGGTGGACACACCGTTGGCGGCAGGTGAGCAGTGGGGCCTGGGTGCGCGCGGGTGGACAGCCAGCGCTGGCCGATGGGAGGGGGTATGGTGCGGCTGCATGTGTGCGCAGGGACGGACAGGCGTTGTTGCCATGTGCAGTGAGATGGACTCTGCCATGATTGACTCTGGCCTCGATTACAGATTGCAGACCTGGTGGCTTGCAGTGTATACCGGCATGTGGTTGGAGACACACCGGTGGCAGCAGGTGAGCAGTGGGGCCTGGGTGCGCGGGGGCGGCAGTGTCCCTCCCTCTCTCTCTCTGTCCCTTCCTTTCCTTCCCTCTCTGCCGCGCTCTCTCTCTCTCTCGCTTCCTTTCCTTCCCTCTCACTCTCTCTCTCTCTATCACTTCCTTTCCTTCCCTCTCTCCCTCTCTCTCTCTCTACCTTCCTTTCCTTTCCTTCTCTCTCTTTCTCTCTCTGCCTTTCTTTCCTTCTCTGTTTCTCTGTGTCTCGCTCCTTTGATGTGCGCATGACACACGTTCTGATTTTGTGCTTTATTTTCCGGGCTGTGACATCAAGATTGTCCCGGACGGACCCGACAGGAGTCTTCCTCATTGGTGTTTTGTGTTGTGTCTCAATAAAGTTTTTGGTTGTTACTTCAATGATGTGTGACTGTTTCTCGTTCTTCTGACCACACATGTGTGTTTCTTTTTGTCATTGTGCGACATCATGCGCTTTTGTGGGTCTTGTGTCGGGCACGTTATGTGTTTGTCCGGTGGGGGTCCAGGGGGGGGGCCTGGGAGTGGTGGTGGTGGGTGTTGTGGCCCTCTTGGGTCTCCGAGCTGCTTGATCAGTGGCTCCATGGCATCTGTGGGTCTTCCGATGTGGCTCTGGGCTGGGCTCCCTTTAGTGCAGCAGATAGTCGTCCTGCTTAACACCAGCATAAGGCAGGTGTTAAATCCCTGGTGCTACCGCGGCTTATCGCCTGTTTTTGGTTCTCATCGCAGATCTGGCAGTTCGTTTTGAAAGTGGTGTTGTGGTTTTTTTGTGAGTTTTTGCACGGGAACGCCTACTCTGCATCTCATTAGGGTTAGTTGGTGGTGTCACCCGTGGGGATAAATTTTGGGGCAGTTATCGCGGGAATACTGGCGATGTCTGCTGTTTGCACCCGCTTGTGAATGGGGCCTTAGATCTATCTCCACTTTTGATGCATTATGGTGGCGATAATTCGGCGATAAGTCCTTGTGAATATGCCCCACAAATTCCCCAGCTTATCGAGCTGCAAAAGTGTGCATTTTGCAAAACTTGACAAAAGCATGTTCATTTCGAACTCGTCTTAAATAGAATACTCCAGAATTTAGTAAAGCGGAGAAATTTTCAAAGGTTTGCTTCTAACATGACCACCATTTTTCCAGTTCGAATTGAATATGAAGTAAGACATTTTGCAAAAATTAAAATGAAATGAACTGAAATTAAAAACATGTGTAAAGCACACTGTACCCTGAGGTGTCAAAGCGTTAGCGGAAAGCACCCTAAAGCAGTCAAAAATCGCCCCAAGTGACTACACGAAATGGGAAGAGAAAAGATGTATTCAGAGGTTTTTTGAATGCGGCAAGTGAGTCAACTTCCGAGATATGAGCATTTTTTTCACAAAAATAAAATAAAATGTGTCGTTTTTATTTTTTTTTAAAACAAAAGAAAAGGAAAAAACTTAAAGATAGTTTCTAGTTGCTAATAATCAAGGACAGTTGTTATGAAGTAGACAAATGTATTCGAAAGTTTAGACAGCTGAACAAATTTAAAAAAAAATTAAATCGGGGTTTAAAGTGCTGGTATTAAAATACTTTTCCATAGGTTATTTAGAATTCAGTGCCTTTTACATATTAAGAAAAGAGTGTGTATAAGGTCATGGGTCAAATGATTAAAACCGGCCTTTGAAACTCTTTTTTGTAATAATGGATCTCGCCTCTGGTAATAGCTTGCAGCAGAAACAGCGCCGCACCCTGGGGGAGGGGTTTCTAGCCCCCGACCAGAGCGAGGGCAGTCTACGCATGCACAGACACGCTGTGCTAGTAGTGTGTGTACTGCAATAGCCTGCACAGGGGTCTTTGGGGTGGCCCTAGGGAGTGCAAGAAGGCGGGTGTATCCTGCAGAGAGAGCACTATGCACAAGGCAGCTGTGGACCTACTGTGTGCTCACGCTGTGCCCAAGACAGCTGTGCATCCTTGTACTGTGCTCAGACTCTACCCAAAGCAGCTGTGGACCTACTGTGAGCTCACGCTGTGCCCAAGACAGCTGTGCATCCTTGTACTGTGCTCAGACTCTACCCAAAGCAGCTGGAGACCTACTCTGGGCTCACGCTGTGCCAAAGATAGCTGTGCATCATTGTACTGTGCTCAGACCCTACCCAAAGCAGCTGTGGACCTACTGTGTGCTCACGCTGTGCCCAAGACAGCTGTGTATCATTGTACTGTGCTCAGACACTACCCAAAGCCGCTGTGGACCTACTGTGTGCTCACGCTGTGCCCAAGACAGCTGTGCATCATTGTACTGTGCTCAGACTCTACCCAAAGCAGATGTGGACCTACTGTGTGCTCACGCTGTGCCCAAGACAGCTGTGCATCATTGTACTGTGCTCAGACTCTACCCAGAGCCGCTGTGGACCTACTGTGTGCTCCCGCTGTGCCCAAGACAGCTGTGCATCATTGTACTGTGCTCAGACTCTACCCAAAGCCGCTGTGGACCTACTGTGTGCTCCCGCTGTGCCCAAGACAGCTGTGCATCGTTGTACTGTGCTCAGACGCTACCCAAAGCAGCTGTGGACCTACTGTGTGCTCACGCTGTGCCCAAGACAGCTGTGCATCATTGTACTGTGCTCAGACTCTACCCAAAGCCGCTGTGGACCTACTGTGTGCTCACGCTGTGCCCAAGGCAGCTGTTGTGAGAAGTTGGCCTGGTATATGCTGTCCACTAATTAAAGTGGGCACCTTGCACCAGTCCAAATGACCCTTATGGTGGTTTAAGAGGTCAAAGATAACCTTTATAGAAAGCTATCCTAGTGGTAGCTATGGAGAGCAGCCTTCAGGCGTAATCTTGGAGGAATGTAAAGCAGCTTGTTTTACCAGAATCTCACTTTTTGAATGACCAAATGAAAGGAGAACCACACAAGTGTTATGTAAAAATATGTATTTATTACTAAAACACTCTACTAATCTCGACACGAGATTAGAACATAAAGCACACAATACTTAATCAATAGAACGTACGTAAGTAGAAAAATATACAACGGGCTCCAGGGGGAGACCGAACCATTAACTAAAAAAATGGTATAACAATCAAGACTTCAATAGACACTGTGCCTAGAGCACGTAGAATCGCTGGGACCCGAAGGAACCATCCATGGCAGTGACACAGGGCGCCCACGGAGGACGGGTGCAGTGAGGAAACACGACCGCGTGCTCCGTGCAACTCTATGGGAAAGTCGCGGTTGGAAAATTACAGTTTAAGGACACTTCTACGAGGACTTCAAGCAAACCCTTTGGAACATAAGAGGTTCTAAGGCCAGCACCCTTGTGTGTACCAAGGTACCCGTGTTACCTATCCCAGAGGAGCCGGGTGCATAAGAGTCATTGTTGGAGAGTAGGATCTGCTTCTTATAGTTACCCCCACTTTTTGCTGATGTATCACTGTTTTCAACTTAGTCTGACTGGGATCCTGCTGTTCAAGATCCCAGTCTATCTGCTTTCTCCTGTAAATTGATTGCATGTACTTTAGGTACACTCCAGATTGGATTCTGGAGTTCCCTTATAAGTCCCAAGTATATGGTACACCCTGTACCCAGGGCATAGGTACCCCAGAGGCCTCCCAGGGGCTGAAGCATGTATTGTGCCACCCCTGAGAGGCCATTCAAAATGACACCACAGGTCTGCTACTGCAGCCTGTGTAAAGTGGTGCATGCACCCCTTACTTAGATATAGGTTCCCTATATCTATTCTAAATCACTACACATGTAAACCTATCAGTCACCCCTATAGCAGGCCTTATCAATCCTGAAGGCAGGGTGCTGGATTTTATGTGAGAAGGTGCCCCTGCATGAGTAGGGCCCCTCTGCAGCCTTCGGAATCTATTCTCCGGGGTTGTCTGTGATGCAGCCAACCATATATATTTAAGTGCATTATAACCTCACGGTAAATGCTAACTTTAAAACGGCAGCTTAGAATTATGTCGTGTTTGGTGTCAAACACCTTGGGATCATACCTCCACACCAGTAACTGGTGTGGGAGGTATGATTCCTCCCTTGTAGAACCACTACTGTGGGTCACCGGTTCACCCGGTACCAGCTTTCTTGACCTGGGCAGCACAAAATGGATGCTGCCAGCCACAGACACAAGTCTGCCATCCTGCTGCTGAGCCAAGCTCGAGCAGGGGAAGGCCTGATAATAGGTTTCCTGTCACAGGGAGGTGTGACCACCTCCCAGACAGGCTTTAGTGTATTGGGGCTGGGTGGGTGCACTCTGAGAGTGCCAGAAAGTCTGCACTGGAGGCACATTTCGTGTCCCCATGCATAGTCAGTCTCAAACCAGTCGCAGGAGCCATTGTCTCCTGCTTTGGCGTGTAACTGGACAAAGGACATAGGTTTAGCCACCCCTCTGTCCTGTCCCTCCCCTAGGAGGGTCCTCAGAGTCAGTCCAAACCCTTCCTTGGGTATAAAGTAGGAAACCTGATTACAAGACTTTGGATTTTACCTGGACTAAACTCTGCTACAGAAACCAAGTACTTCGACGGTCTACACTTCGCTGGACGACAGAAGAATCTCCCTTGGAGTAAAGGAGTTACTCGCCTGCAGCAGCAGGCACCTAAGCGCATCTGACCGGTTTGCATCTCCCGAGCTCCTGAGGACTCCGAAGATTTCTGCAACACAGGATGTGGGTTCCCAAGCATCCCTAAGATTGATCTGACCTCTCAGCAATCCTGAGACCAGTATCCCTCGTGGGGACTGTGCAACCCGAACCCCTGTGTACCATGTACTTTTGCAGCAGCATATGCTTCTCAACGATCCCTGAGGCTGTGCATTGGCTACGTGTAGTCCCAACCCCAAGCAGCATTTCCACTGAAGATCTCCGGCCTCCACTCCACGAGTGCTCTGTGGGCTGGTGCTTTGTGATTCCGCTCGAGGTCTCCTCGTGATCCCTGGTCCGTTGGCCTGTGGGTCCTGGTGAGGGTAACTTTGATTTTCCTTGGGCTTCCCTGGTTGCTCCAGACGTGCCTTGACTCCCCATAGCTTGGAGAGTCTCATGGACCTTACTGGTCCACACCGTAACCTGTTTCCTCTGCCCGCGTGGGTTGCCTTTGCTAAGGCTTGTTGGTGTTCAATCCGGACACTGACCCCCCAGCACTCGACATCCTTCGTGGGCAGCTCACCTCCGGACTTTGGTCATCGTTGACGTCTCCTGGTCCCCGTGGCTGCAGAGTCAAGCATCCTATCTTCAGACCTGAAACACCCGACATCGGTGGGCATTCGTCTATCGAGCCCCTGGTCACTCTGAAGTGACCCAGACTCTGTCCCTTCTGCTTTCAGGTTCTTCTCACCTTACATCCAGGCTTGGATTCCACCATACACTTTTCATCTTCCCGGCAGCAGTACTTCTTCGCATCACGCCATTGAAAACGATGAGGGTTTCCGACACCACTTGACCCCTATGCACCCGGCTCCTCTGGGATAGGTAACACGGGTACCTCGGTACTCACAAGGGTGCTGGCCTTAGAACCTTCTATGTTCCAAAGGGTTTGCTTGAAGTCCTCTCCGAAGTGTCCTTAAACTGTAATTTTCCAACCGCGACTTTCCCATAGAGTTGTACGGAGCTCGCGTTTGTGTTCCCACACTGCACCCGTCCTCCGTGGGCTTCCTGTGTCAATCCTTTGGGTGGTTCCTTGGGGTCCCAGCGATTCTCCGTGCTCTAGGTACTGTGTCTATTGAAGTCGTGGTTGTTATACCACTTTCTTAGTATATGGTTCGGTCTCCCCCTGGAGCCCGCTGTTTATTGTGCTATTTACTGTCGTTCTATTGATCAAGTATTGTGTGCTTTATGTTCTAATCTCGTGTATAGATTAGTAGACAGTGTTTAGTAATAAATACATATTTTTTATAATAACACTTGTGTGGTTCTCCTTTCATTTGGTCACTCAGGAGGTTCTGTTCTGGTAACACAAGCTGCTTTACATTCCTTCGAGACTTAGCCTGAAGGCTGCTCTCCACAGCTACCAGTAGGATAGCTTTCTTAAAAGGTTGTCTTTGACCTAATCATCAATAAGGGTCGTTTGGATTGGTGCAAGGTGCCCACTTTAATTAGTGGACAGCATATACCAGGCCAACTTCTCACAGTCAAGTGGTGTCGGAAACCTCCGTCGTTTTCAATGGAGAAATGCGAAGAAGTACGCCTGCCAGGAAGGCGAAGAGAGTCCGGTGGAATCCAAGCCTGGATTCGAGGTGAGAGGAACCTGAAAGCAGAGGGGACAGAGTCTGGGTCACTTCAGGTGACCAGGGGCTCGGTTTTCGAATGCCCACCGATGTCGGGTGCTTCAGGTGAAGAGAAAGGATGTTTGTCTCTGCAGCCACGGGGACCAGGAGACGTCAACGACGACCTGGGTCCGGAATTGTGCTGTCCCACAAAGGATGTTGAGAGCTGAGGGGTCAGTGTCCGGCTGGAGCACCAACAAGCCTTGGCAACGGCCACCCACGTTGGCAGAGGAAACAGGTTACGGTGTGGACCAGCAAGGTCCAGGGGACTCTCCAAGCAATGGAGAGTCGGGGCACGTCTGGAGCAACCAGGGAAGCCCAAGAACAAACGAGATGACCCTCGCCGGGACCCACAGGCCGACGGACCAGGGATCGCGAGGAGACGTCGAGCGAATTCACAAAGCACCAGCCCACAGAGCACTTGTTGAGTGGAGGCCGGATATCTTCGGTGCAAATGGTGCTGGGAGTCAGTACTACACGCAGTCCAATGCACAAGCTCAGGGATCGCCAACAAGCATATGCACTTGCAAATAGACGCGGTGCACAGGGGTACGGGTTGCACGGCCCCCACAAGGGATACTGGTCTCAGAATCGCTGAGAGGTCAGATCTACCTTGGGGACCTTCGGGAACCCACCTCCTGTGTTGCAGAAATCTTTGGAGTCCGCAGGAGCTCTGGAGATGCAAGCCGGTCAGATGCGCTTAAGTGTCTGCTGCTGCAGGGGAGTAACTCCTTTACTCCAAGGGAGATTCTTCTGTCGTCCAGCGAAGTGTAGACCGTCGAAGTACTTGGTTTCTTTGCAGAGTCTTGTCCAGGTATAATCCAAAGTCCTGTGGTCAGGTTTCCCACTTTATACCCAGGGAAGGGGTTGGACTGACTCTGGGGACCCTCCTAGGGGAGGGGCAGGACAGAGGGGTGGCTACACCCATGTCCTTTGTCCAGTTTTGCGCCAGAGCAGGAGCCACTGGCTCCCAGAACTGGTTTGAACTGGACTATGCACAGGGACACCAAATGTGCCCCCAGTGCAGACTTTCTGGCACTCTCAGAGTGCACCCACCCAGCCCCAATACACTAAACCCTGTCTGGGAGGTGGTCACACCTCCCTGTGACAGGATACCTATTGTCAGGCCTTCCTCTGCTCGAGCTTGGCTCAGCAGCAGGAGGGCAGACTCGTGTCTGTGCCTGGCAGCATCCATTTTGTGCTGCCCAGGTCGTGAAAGCTGGTAACGGGTAGACCGGTGTCCCACAGTAGTGGTTCTAGAAGGGTGGAATCATACCTCCCACACCAGTTACTGGTGTGGGAGGTATGATTCCAAGGTGTTTGACACCAAACACGACATGTTTCTAAGCAGCCGTTTTAAAGTTAGTATTTACAGTGAGGTTATAATGCACTTAAACATATATGTAGGGCTGCATCACAGACAACCCCAGAGAATGGTCTCCGGAAGCTGCAGAGGGGTTCTGCTCATGCAGGGGCACCCTCTCACATAAAACCCAGCACCCTGCCTTCAGGATTGATAAGGCCTGCCATAGGGGTGACTGATAGGTGTTTAAGCGTAGTGATTTAGATAGATATAGTGAATGTGAGAAGTTGGCCTGGTATATGCTGTCTACTAATTAAAGTGCGCACCTTGCACCAGTCCAAACGGCCCTTATTGATGATTAGGTCAAAGACAACCTTTTAAGAAAGCTATCCTAGTGGTAGCTGTGGAGAGCAGCCTTCAGGCTAAGTCTTGAAGGAATGTAAAGCAGCAAGTTTTACCAGAACAGAACCTCCTGAGTGACCAATTGAAAGGAGAACCACACAAGTGTTATTATAAAAAATATGTATTTATTACTAAACACTCTCTACTAATCTCTACACGGGATTAGAACATAAAGCACACAATACTTAATCAATAGAACGACAGTAAATAGCACAATACACAGCTGGCTCCAGGGGGAGACCGAACCATATACTAAGAAAGTGGTATAACAACCACGACTTCAATAGACACAGTGCCTAGAGCACGTAGAATCGCTGGGACCCCAAGGAACCACCCAAAGGAGTGACACAGGGAGCCCACGGAGGACGGGTGCAGTGTGGGAACACAGACGCGAGATCCGTACAACTCTATGGGAAAGTAGCGGTTGGAACATTACAGTTTAAGGACACTTCGGAGAGGACTTCAAGCAAACCCTTTGGAACATAGAAGGTTCTAAGAACAGCACCCTTGTGAGTACCGAGGTACCCGTGTTACCTATCCCAGAGGAGCCGGGTGCATAGGGGTCAAGTGGTGGCGGAAACCCTCGTCGTTTTCAATGGCGTGATGCGAAGAAGTACTGCTGCCGGGAAGATGAAAAGTGTCCGGTGGAATCCAAGCCTGGATCCGAGGTGAGAAGAACCTGAAAGCAGAGGGGAAACAAAGTCTGGGTCACTTCACGTGACCAGGAGCGGAGCAATTGAATGCCCACCGATGTCGGGTGCTTCAGGTGCAAAGATAGGATGCTTAACTCTGCAGCCACGAGGACCAGGAGATGTTGATGACAACCAAAGTCCGGAGGTGAGCTGTACAACAAAGGATGTCGATGACTGAGGGGTCAGTGTCCGGCTGGAGCACCAACAAGCCTTGGCAATGGCAATCCACGCAGGCAGAGGAAACCGCTATGGTGAGGACCAGCAAGGTCCTGGGGACTCTCCAAACAATGGAGAGTCAGGGCACATCTGGAGCAACCAGGGAAGCCCAACAAGTAGAAGAGTGACCCTCGTTAGGACCCACAAGTCAACGGGCCAGGGATCGTAAAGGGATGTCGAGCGAAAACACAAAGTACGGGCCCACAGAGCACTCGTGGAGTGGAGGCCAGCAATCTTTGGTGCAAATGCTGCACCAAGTGGGGACCATACGTGGTCCAATGCACAGCTTCAAGAATTGTGGTGAAGTGGGTGCACTTGCAAAATGACGCAGTGCACAGGGGTACGGGTTGCACGGCCCCCACGAGGGATACTAGTCTCAGAATCGCTGAGAGGGTAGATCGACCTCGGAGACCTTAGGGAACCCACCTCTTGTGTTGCAGAAATCTTCAGAGTCTGCAGGAGCTCTGGAGATGCAACAGGTCAGTTGCATTTCGGTGCCTGTTGCTGCAGGGGAGTAACTCCTTTACTCCAAGGAAGATTCTTCTGTCGTCCAGCAATGTGTAGACCGTCGAAGTACTTGGTTTCTGTAGCAGATTTTAGTCCAGGTAAAATCCAAAGTCCTGTAATCAGGTTTCCTACTTTATACCCAAGGAAGAGGTGGGACAAACTCTGGGGACCCACCTATGGGAGGGTCAGGACAGAGGGGTGGCTACACCCATGTCCTTTGTCCAGTTTCGCGCCAGAGCAGGAGCAAATGGCTACTGCAACCGGTTTGAGCTGCACTATGAACAGGGACACCAAATGTGCCCCCAGTGCAGACTTTCTGGCACTCTCAGAGTGCACCCACCCAGCCCCAATACACTAAAGCCTGTCTGGGAGGTGGTCACATCTCCCTGTGACAGGAAACCTATTGTCAGGCCTTCCTCTGCTCGAGCTTGGCTCAGCAGCAGGAGGGCAGACTCGTGTCTGTGGCTGGCAGCATCCATTTTGTGATGCCCAGGTCGAGAAAGCTGGTACCGGGTAGACATGCATATCCTTAAATGGATATGCATGTACTTTAGGTACACTCCAGATTGGATTGAGGGGTACCCTTATCAGTCCCTAGTATATGGTGCACCTTGTACCCAGGGCATAGCTACCCCAGAGGCCTACCAGGGGCTGAAGCATGTATTGTGCCACCCCTGAGAGGCCATTCAAAATGACACCACAGGTCTGCTACTGCAGCCTGTGTAAGGTGGTGCATGCACCCCATACTTAGATATAGGTTCCCTATATCTATTCTAAATCACTACACATATAAACCTATCAGTCACCCCTATAGCAAGCCTTATCAATCCTGAAGGCAGGGTGCTGGGTTTTGTGTGAGAGGGTGCCCCTGCATGAGTAGGGCCCCTCTGCAGCCTTCGGAATCCATTCTCTGGGGTTGTCTGTGATGCAGCCAACCATAAATACTTAAGTGCATTATAACCTCGCGGTAAATGCTAACTTTAAAACGGCTGCTTAGAAACATGTCGTGTTTGGTGTCAAACATCTTGGAATCATACCTCGCCACCAGTAACTGGCTCCACCCTCCTAGAGGGACCTATGTGGATCACCGGTCTACCTGGTACCAGCTTTCTTGACCTGGGCATCACAAAATGGATGCTGCCAGCCACAGACACGAGTCTTCCCTCCTGCTGCTGAGCCAAGCCCGAGCAGAGGAAGGCCTGACAATAGGTTTCCTGTCACAGGGAGGTGTGACCACCTCCCAGACAGGCTTTAGTGTATTGGGTGCTGGGTGTGTGCACTCTGAGAGTGCCAGAGAGTCTGCACTGGGGGCACATTTGGTGTCCCCATGCATAGTCCAGCTCAAACCAGTTCTAGGAGCTGATGGCGTGGCGTGAAACTGGACAAAGGACATGGGTGTAGCCACCCCTCTGTCCTGCCCCTCCCCTAGGAGGGTCCCCAGAGTCAGTCCAACCCCTTCCCTGGGTATAAAGTGGGAAACCTGATCACAGGACTTTAGATATTACCTGGACTAAACTCTGCAACAGAAACCAAGTAATTCGACGGTCTACAGTTCGCTGGACGACAGAAGAATCTCCCTTGGAGTAAAGGAGTTACTGCCCTGCAGCAGCGGGCACCTAAACGCATCTGACCGGTTTGCATCTCCCAAGCTCCTGAGGACTCCGAAGATTTCTGCAACACAGGAGGTGGGTTCCCGAGTGTCCCTGAGGTTGATCTGCCCTCTCGCAATCCTGAGACCAGTATCCCTTGTGGGGACCGTGCAACCCGAACCCCTGTGCAGCGTGTACTTTTGCAGCAGAATATGCTTCTTGGCGATCCCTGAGGCTGTGCATTGGAGTACGTGTAGTCCAAATCCCAAACAGCATTTCCACCGAAGATCTCCGGCCTCCACTCCACGAATGCTTCATGGGCTGGTCCTTGGTGAATACGCTCGAGGTCCCCTCACGATCCCTGGTCCGTTGGCCTGTGGGTCCTGGCGAGGGTCACTTTGATTTTCCTTGGGCTTCCCTGGTTGCTCCAGACGTGTCCTGACTCCCCCTAGCTTGGAGAGTCTCCTGGACCTTGCTGGTCCACACCGTAACCTGTTTCCTCTGCCCACGTGGGTTGCCTTTGCCAAGGCTTGTTGGTGTTCAATCCGGACACTGACCCCTCAGCATTCGACATCCTTCGTGGGGCAGCTCACCTCCGGACTTTGGTCATCGTCGACGTCTCCTGGTCCCCGTGGCTGCAGAGTCAAGCATCTTATCTTCACACCTGAAGCACCCGACATCGGTGGGCATTCGTCTATCGAGCCCCTGGTCACCCAGACTCTGTCCCTTCTGCTTTCAGGTTCTTCTCACCTCGGATCCAGGCTTGAATTCCACCAGACACTTTTCATCTTCTCGGCAGCAGCACTTCTTCGCATCACGCCATTGAAAACGGCAAGGGTTTCCGGCACCAATTGACCCCTATGCACCCGGCTCCTATGGGATAGGTAACACAGGTACCTCAGTACTCACAAGGGTGCTGGCCTTAGAACCTTCTTTGTTCCAAAGGGTTTGCGTGAATTCCTCTCTGAAGTGTCCTTAAACTGTAATATTCCAACCGCGACCTTCCCATAGAGTTGCACGGAGCACGCGGTCGTGTTTCCTCACTGCACCCGTCCTCCGTGGGCATCCTGTGTCACTGCCTTGGGTGGTTCCTTGGGGTCCCAGCGATTCTACGTGCTCTAGGCACTGTGTCTATTGAAGTCGTTGTTGTTATACTATTTTTTTAGTATATGGTTCGGTCTCCCCCTGGAGCCCGCTGTGTATTGTGCTATTTACTGATGTTCTATTGATTAAGTATTGTGTACTTTATGTTCTGATCTCACAGAGAGATTACTAGAGAGTGTTTAGTAATAAATACATATTTTTTATATAACACTTGTGTGGTTCTCCTTTCATTTGATCACTCAGGAGGTTCTGTTCTGGTAAAACAAGCTGCTTTACATTCCTTCAAGACTTAGCCTGAAGGCTGCTCTCCATAGCTACCACTAGGATAGCTTTCTATAAAGGTTATCTTTGACCAAATCATCAAATGGTTCGTTTCGACTGGTGCAAGGTGCCCACTTTAATTAGTGGACAGCATATACCAGGCCAACTTCTCACACCCAAGACAGCTGTGCATCATTGTACTGTGCTCAGACTCTACCCAAAGCCGCTGTGGACCTACTGTGTGCTCACGCTGTGCCCAAGACAGCTGTGTATCATTGTACTGTGCTCATACCCTACCCAAAGCAGCTGTGGACCTACTGTGTGCTCAGGCTGTGCACAAGACAGCTGTGCATCATTGTACTGTGCTCAGACTCTGCTCAAAGCAGCTGTGGACCTACTGTGTGCTCCCGCTGTGCCCAAGGCAGCTGTGTATCATTGTACTGTGCTCAGACTCTACCCAAAGCCGCTGTGGACACACTGTGTGCTCACGCTGTGCCCAAGACAGCTGTGTATCATTGTACTATGCTCAGACCCTAGCCAAAGCAGCTGTGGACCTAATGTGTGCTCATGCTGTGCCCAAGACAGCTGTGTATCATTGTACTGTGCTCAGACTGTACCCAAAGCCGCTGTGGACCTACTGTGTGCTCACGCTGTGCCCAAGACAGCTGTGTATCATTGTACTGTGCTCAGACCCTACCCAAAGCAGCTGTGGACCTACTGTGTGCTCACGCTGTGCCCAAGACAGCTGTGCATCATTGTACGGTGCTCAGACTCTACCCAAAGCAGCTGTGGACCTACTGTGTGCTCACGCTTTGCCCAAGACTGCTGTGCATCATTGTACTGTGCTCAGACTCTACCCAAAGCAGCTGTGGACCTACTGTGTGCCCACGCTGTGCCCAAGACAGCTGTGCATCATTGTACTGTGCTCAGACTCTACCCAAAGCAGTTGTGGAACTACTGTGTGCTCAGGCTGTGCCCAAGACAGCTGTGCATCATTGTACTGTGCTCAGACTCTACCCAAAGCAGCTGTGGACCTACTGTGTGCTCACGCTGTGCCCAAGGCAGCTTTGTATAATTGTACTGTGCTCAGACTCTACCCAAAGCAGCTGTGGACCTACTGTGTACCCACGCTGTGCCCAAGATAGCTGTGTATCATTGTACGGTGCTCAGACCTTACCCAAAGCAGCTGTGGATCTACTGTGTGCTCCTGCTGTGCCCAAGACAGCTGAGTATCATTGTACTGTGCTCAGAATCTACCCAAAGCCGCTGTGGACCTACTGTGTGCTCACGCTGTGCCCAAGACAGCTGTGTATCATTGTACTGTGCTAATACCCTACCCAAAGCAGCTGTGGACCTACTGTGTACTCAGGCTGTTCACAAGACAGCTGTGCATCAATGTACTGTGCTCAGACTCTGCTCAAAGCAGCTGTGGACCTACTGTGTGCTCCCGCTGTGCCCAAGGCAGCTGTGTATCATTGTACTGTGCTCAGACTCTACCCAAAGCCGCTGTGGACACACTGTGTGCTCACGCTGTGCCCAAGACAGCTGTGTATCATTGTACTGTGCTCAGACCCTACCCAAAGCAGCTGTGGACCTACTGTGTGGACCTACTGTGTGCTCATGCTGTGCCCAAGACAGCTGTGTATCATTGTACTGTGCTCAGACTGTACCCAAAGCCGCTGTGGACCTACTGTGTGCTCACGCTGTGCCCAAGACATCTGTGTATCATTGTACTGTGCTCAGACCCTACCCAAAGCATCTGTGGACCTACTGTGTGCTCACACTGTGCCCAAGACAGCTGTGCATCATTGTACTGTGCTCAGACTCTACCCAAAGCAGCTGTGGACCTACTGTGTGCTCACGCTGTGCCCAAGACAGCTGTGCATCATTGTACTGTGCTCAGACTCTACCCAAAGCAGCTGTGGACCTACTGTGTGCCCACGCTGTGCCCAAGACAGCTGTGCATCATTGTACTGTGCTCAGACTCTACCCAAAGCAGCTGTGGAACTAATGTGTGCTCAGGCTGTGCCCAAGACAGCTGTGCATCATTGTACTGTGCTCAGACTCTACCCAAAGCAGCTGTGGACCTACTGTGTGCTCACGCTGTGCCCAAGGCAGCTTTGTATAATTGTACTGTGCTCAGACTCTACCCAAAGCAGCTGTGGACCTACTGTGTACCCACGCTGTGCCCAAGATAGCTGTGTATCATTGTACTGTGCTCAGACCTTACCCAAAGCAGCTGTGGATCTACTGTGTGCTCCCGCTGTGCCCAAGAGAGCTGAGTATCATTGTACTGTGCTCAGAATCTACCCAAAGCCGCTGTGGACCTACTGTGTGCTCACGCTGTGCCCAAGACAGCTGTGCATCATTGTACTGTGCTCATACTGTACCCAAAGCAGCTGTGCACCTGTAGTTGTGCAGACTGAGCGCAAGGCAGTTGTGCATCCCGCAGTGTGAGTAGACAGTGCACAAGAAGGAATGAAAGAAAGAAGGAAAGAAAGAAAGAAAGAAAGAAAGAAAGAAAGAAAGAAAGAAAAAAGAAGGCAAGGAAGAAAAAAGAAGGCAAGAAGGAAAAAGAAGGCTAGAAGGATAAAAGAAGCAAAGAAAGAAAGGAGCAAAGAAAGAAAAAGGAAGGAAGGAAACAAGGAATGCAAGAATGAAGGAAAGAAAGAATGCAAGAAAGAAGGAAAAAGAAGGGAAGTAGGAAAAAAGAAAGAAATAGAGAGAGAAGAACAAAAAGAAGGCAAGGAAGAAAAAGAAGGCAAGAAGGAAAAAGAAAGCTAGAAGGAAAAAGAAGCAAAGAAAGATAGGAGCAAAGAAAGAAAAAGGAAGGAAGGAAACAAGTAATGCAAGAAGGAAGGAAAGAAAGAAGGGGAAAAAAGAATGAAAAAAGAAGGGAAGTAGGAAAAAAGAAGGCAAGAAAGAAAGAGGCAAAGAAGAAAGGAAAGAAAGAAGGAAGGAAAGCAAGAAAGATAGAAGGAAAGAAAGAAGTCAAGAAAGATAGAACAAAGGATTAAAAGACAGACAGCAAGAAAGAAGAAATGAAAACAAGAATGAAGGAATGAAAGCAGGAAAGAAGGAATGAAATAAGGAAAGAAAAAGGAAGACATGCAGAAAGAGGGAAAGAAAGACAAAGAAAGAAAAAGAACAAGAGCGAAGGAAACACATGCAGAGAAAAAGAAAGAAACATAAAGGGAGAAAGAAAGAAAAGAAAGAGAGAAGAAAGGAAGGAAAGAAGGAAAGAAGGGAAGAGGGAAAGAATGAGTGAATGAATGCAAGAAAGAAGGAATGAAAGCAACAAAGAAGGAATGAAATTAGAAACAAAAGCAAGAAAGAAGGAATGAAAGCAAGAAAGAAGGAAAGAAGGAAAGAAAGAAAGAAAGCAAGAAAGAGAGAGCAAGATTGATGGAAAGAAGGAATTCAAGAAAAAAGAAAGTTAAGAAGATGGAAAGTAAGAAAGGAACAAACAAACAAACAAAAGACCAAAGGAATGAAAGAAACAATTAAAGCAAGAAAGAAGGAACGAAGTAAAGAAAGTATGGAAGAAAAATGGAAAGAAGGAATGAAAGAAAGAAAAAAAAAGGACAGCAAGACAGGAAGAATAATAGAAAAATGAGAGCAAGAAAGAAGGAAAAAAGGGATAAGGAAAGAAGCACGTAATGGTAACTTCTTAGGGCAAAATGCATCCTCACGCCTATTTTCGACGCTAGGGTGCATTTGCACAAGAAAATAGCACTAAATGCTAGATTACGAGTAAATACGCTAGAGAGAATTATACCAGTTACGCCCACCCCTATAAGTTCAGAAGAAACCGGTTGTGAAGAATTGTTAGTTTATGAATTCACATGTATAATATTGAAGCTTTTGATATGTTATTCTGTAAAATTCTTTTGGGCGTGTCCTGTGCTTATCTGAGAAAGTCAGATATAAAAAAGGTCTTTCCCAAAAGCAATTTACAACAGCAATGGCAGGAGACAGGAACTGCTAATGCGTGAAATGTGCCATGTGCTCAGATATGGTATAAAGCATCCTGTTGACACACCAGACTCTACCACACAAAGTGACATCCAAGTAATATATTAAAAACAAAAACACTGGCCCAGAAGGGAACCTGCTTGTGTGCGGATGTGCTCCTTGTGAAAGAGCAGAATGCAGACCAACCAACTTAGAAAGCTCAGTGAAAGCCACTTTATTGTACATATATATATATATATATATCTATATATTATCTACTGGCGGTCGCCAGTAGATAGTTATAGTTAGGACCTATTTTCCATAGGAAATCCGCAACATTCTATTTGAAATAACGTTGGTGCCGGTTGACGAATCTTCGTGAAAGTTTCCAACTTGTTGGGGCGCTCCGGTCTGCTCCTATCCTGAAAGTCTCGGGGTGATTCGTCAAGCGGGGCCCAGAAAAAAGGGGGGTCCCAAAACTTGTTTTCCCCATTCATTTTTCCATAGGAACCTTTCATCGCAGCTACAGCCCGAACTGCTGAACGGAATTACACCAAATTTGGCAAAGAGGTAGCCCTTGGTTCAGACTCATGCCTTTTGCTTAAATGGTGTAAATCCGTTCAGTAGTTTCTGAGAAATTTGAAAAAGAAAACACATATATATCTGGGCGGAGCCTAACCACACATGTCATCGTGAGATCTGATTGGCTGTCAGCACTTCATCCTGGAATTGCTGGCAGCCATCTTGGGACCAATATAAATGATAGTACCCCATTGAAATGCATTGTAGTGAATCGAAGATTTTGAGGGTTACCAAAAGGAGAACTATAAAGGGTGATAACAGACTTTAGTTACATTAGAATTTATTTGTTGATGGTACCATACTAATTTCAGGAATTGTGGTGTGTTCTAAGGTGATTTTACCCTGTGAAAAACCTTCTGCTGGGATATCATGAATCATGTTTGAGAGAAAACTATTTTCACATGCTTGTCCCATACAGTTTTGGAAGGTGCTCCAGAAGCTAAAATGAGAGCATATTTTCTGTAAATTCACATTATCTTTCTCAGTAATGTGAGAATGAAGTCTGACATTCTCAGTAAAACATGTACATCCAACAAGGGCAGAGACTGTCAGTTGATTCCTTTGTGTTCTACTGCAGCTTCCCAGAGTGTTCTAAAGAACAACTAGAGTGCTAACAGCCTTACTTATGACAAAATTATGGCACACCTGAAGCCATCTTGATTGGAATAAATTGGTAACACTTAAAACATTTAATTTAAAATGGAACAAAATGATGGGGTTCATTTTGTCATAGAAATTATGGTTAGTGCTGTAGAAAGAAAAATTAGGACACGTTTCAAGTGTGATCTCAAATATCTTCCTGTTATATTTCAACAGGAGCAGCCTGCCAGTTGATGCCTTTGTGTTCTACTGCAGCTTCCCAGAGTGTTCTAAAGAACAACTAGAGTGCTAACAGTCTTACTTATGACAAAATTATGGCACACCTGAAGCCATCTTGATTGGAATAAACTGGAAACACTTAAAACATTTAATTTAAAAAGGAACAAAATGATGGGGTTCATTTTGTCATAGAAATTATGGTTAGTGCTGTAGAAAGAAAAATTAGGACATGTTTTAAGTGAGATCTCAAATATCTTCCTGTTATATTTCAACAGGAGCAGCCTGCCAGTTGATGCCTTTGTGTTCTACTGCAGCTTCCCAGAGTGTTCTAAAGAACAACTAGAGTGCTAACAGTCTTACTTATGACAAAATTATGGCACACCTGAAGCCATCTTGATTGGAATAAACTGGAAACACTTAAAACATTTAATTTAAAAAGGAACAAAATGATGGGGTTCATTTTGTCATAGAAATTATGGTTAGTGCTGTAGAAAGAAAATTAGGACATGTTTTAAGTGAGATCTCAAATATCTTCCTGTTATATTTCAACAGGAGCAGCCTGTCAGTTGATGCCTTTGTGTTCTACTGCAGCTTCCCAGAGTGTTCTAAAGAACAACTAGAGTGCTAACAGGCTTACTTATGGCAAAATTATGGCACACCCGAAGCCATCTTGATTGGAATAAACTGGTAACTCTTAAAACATTTAATTTAAAAAGGAACAAAATGAGGGGGTTCATTTTTTCATAGAAATTATGGCTAGTGCTGTAGAAAGAACAATTAGTGCTAAAACACTACCCCCAGCACGACACCCTACACTACCCAAACATAACTGCACTACCCTAAACCCTAAAACACTACCACCAGCACGACTCCCTACACTACCCAAACACCACTGCACTACACTAAACCCTAAATATACCCCCAGCATGACCTCCCACACTACACAAACACCACTGCACTACCCTAAACCCTAAAACACTAACCCCAGCATGACCCCCTACACTACCCAAACACCACTGCACTACCCTATACCCTAAAACACGACCCCCTACACTACACAAACACGACTGCACTACCCTAAACCCTAAAACACTACCCACAGCATGACCCCCTTCACTACACAAACACCACTGCACTAACATAAACCCTAAAACACTACCCCAGCACGACTCCCTACACTACCCAACACCACTGCACTACCCTAAACCCTAAATCTACCCCCAGCACGACCCCTACACTACCCAAACACCACTGCACTACCCTAAACCATAAAATACTACTCCCAGCATGAAATGAAATTTGTACTTGTAAAGCGCACTTATACCCCCAAAGAGAGCATGACCCCCTACACTACACAAACACCACTGCACTACCCTAAACCCTAAAACACTACCACCAGCATGACCCCCTACACTACTCAAACACCACTGCACTACCCTAAACCCTAAAACACTACACCAGCACGACCCCCTACACTACCCAAACACCACTGCACTACCCTAAACCCTAAAACACTACCCCCAGCACGACCCCCTACACTACTGCACTACCCTAAACCCTAAAACACTACCCGCTGCATGACCCCCTACACTATCCAAACACGACTTCACTACCCTATACCCTAAAACACGACCCCCTACACTACACAAATACGACTGCACTACCCTAAACCCTAAAACACTACCCACAGCATGACCCCCTTCACTACCCAAACACCACTGTACTAACATAAACCCTAAAACACTATCCCCAGCACAACCCCCAGCACAACCCCCTACACTACACAAACACCACTGCACTACCTTAAACCCTAAACACTACCCCCAGCACGACTCCCTACACTACCCAAACACAACTGCACTACCCTAAACCCTAAATCTACCCCCAGCACAACCCCTACACTACCCAAACACCACTGCACTACCCTAAACCATAAAACACTACCCCCAGCATGACCCCCTACACTACACAAACACCACTGCACTACCCTAAACCCTAACACTACCAACAGCATGACCCCCTACACTACTCAAACACCACTGCACTACCCTAAACCCTAAAACACTACCCTAGCACGACCCCCTACACTACCCATACACCACTGCACTACCCTAAACCCTAAAACACTACCCCCAGCACGACCCCCTACACTACTGCACTACCCTAAACCCTAAAACACTACCCCCAGCACAACCCCCTACACTACCCAAACACCACTGCACTACCCTAAACCCTAAAACACTACCCCCAGCACGACCCCCTACACCACCCAAACACCACTGCACTACCCTAAACCCTAGAAAAGAAACCCCCACCCCATGCCCAATCCCCTTACCTCTCACTCCTCATGGTTCCTCTCTCCTCGTGGTTCCTGCTTCACGTCATCTCTGAGGGGCGGTGCACGTCGTTGTGAGGAAACGGAACAGCCTCTGTTTCCTTACAACGACATGGATCGTCTACATGTTTTTAGAACACATGGTCATTTACCATACATACCTTTACAACAAAATTCGTTGTAAAGGCATGCGTGGTAAATGACCATGCGTTCTAAAAATGCGTAGTAATGACTTTGTGATGTACAACGCATGCGTGGTAATGCATGCGTTGTAATGGTATCGCAAAGTAAAAAAGTCGTTGTAACGGCTGTTTACCGATCGAAGCTGGCCCCTGTTCTTCAGTGAGACGTTTATTTGATTAATTAGGAGGAAAGAATGTGTTTTTTTACCGAAAAGTGCATTCCCGGCTGTTGTATTGTGAAAGTGTCCGGGTGGCCTGGTTTCACTTCCGGTGAGAGAGTGGAAGAGTCTGTTTGGATCTAAAGGAGTTCTGTTGTTGGACGGGACCAGCGCGACATGTCATCAGAAAACATAGATAATGGAAAGCGTCCTCCCTGAAGTGTGGAGCAGTGCCATGAGAGGTCAACGAGTGTGCGTCCCACCGCAGTATGACCGTACCGCGTGACCCATGTGCCGCCTCCAGGGTACGGGAGGCAGAAGCGGCATCTAATTCTACATTTTGGTACTAGGGCATTTTAACTTCGTTGTTCCTGCCAGATAGAAAGAGAAGATCCTGTGTTATTCAGTGCCCTCGTTGCCTTTTTTGTGGGTTGTGGTGCTTGTCACTTCGCTGCCCCGCCGGTGCACTCGGCTGGGCACCCCACCTCGTGTGCCATCTGCAGGGCCTCTGCCCTCGGATCACTGGTTTCGGTTTCTGCAGTGGCAACATAAACAGTTGCTCCCAAAGGACTAGCCTGAACACTTAGGTGAATATCCCCTGCACCAGCATTCCACGGAAATTCTTTCCTAGCTCTCCCACGTCAACGAGCACGGCTCCGCTCGCGACACCGTATGACGTCATCGGAGCCATAAGAGGACCTCGTCGGCGTGCTGACGTCAGTTCCACCCATTTTTTCCGTGCCACCGAGGCAAACAGGGGACCGAGACATTTTCACATGTATACATAGTATAATAAATATATATATATTCACTGAAAAAACCATAGGTTTCAGGCACGTTATAGTTAGAAATTAGCATTTAAAAAACCTTAGAAATTCACTGAAAAAAACCATAGGTTTCAGGCACGTTATAGTTAGAAATTAGCATTTAAAAAACCTTAGAAATTCACTGAAAAAACCATAGGTTTCAGGGGCGTTATAGTTAGTTGGACATTTCCATCGTACAAAACCATAGAAATTTCCCCGTTATAGTTAGTTCAGCTAACTATAACTCGCGCGCCCGCAATGCACTCCTGATTACGTCACATATTACATCACTCATGACATGGTCAGTGACATCACTCATGACATCACTGATGACATCTCAAATGACATCATCCAGTGAATGTGTGTGTTTCTGAAAATGAAATATGTTTTATATATGTATATCTCAAGGTCGATGGAAGAATAAATGGGTATATAAGTGTCTAAATGGATGATTTTTTTTTGTAAAATTGATTGTATAACTGACTAAGTGTATCTTAGTCAATACATGGGTTAGTGAGTAATGTTTAAATATGAAAATATCTGTATCAGTCTCTCACTTTGTGTATAAGTGGCTGCATGGGTTGGTGAGTAGCTACATGAGTGTCTATATGGGTTATTAGTTGTTTTTGAGTATCAGTATGAGTGTCTGAGTGTCTGTAT
Organism: Calotriton arnoldi; assembly: GCA_963921515.1. NCBI lineage: Eukaryota > Metazoa > Chordata > Amphibia > Caudata > Salamandridae > Calotriton > Calotriton arnoldi. The sequence goes on along the minus strand of CAWUFW010006051.1, from coordinate 60,862 downwards.
GGTTCGGTGGGGGGTATTACTTAGTGCATAGATGCATGAATGAGTGACTCACTGTTTGTATGTGTTGAAGACAGCATGTGTGCAGGACTGTATAGGTGGATGAGTATGTGTATGGGTGTGTTAGTGAGTGAATGACTGTCACAATAGTGTCTTTATGAGTAACTACATATGTTTTAAACTAGTATATGTGAGTATTGGTGTATATAAGTGAGTATATGTGAGAGTGAGAGATTGGAAGAGTTCCTGTACAAATAAGTAGGTGTTTCTATAAGTGATTGTTTAAGAGAGTAAGTATGTGTAAGTTTCTGTAGAAGTAAGTGTGGTAGTGTGTGTATAACTGTATATGCAAGTAAATGGATGTTTGATACTTTGTTTGCATGTGTGACTATGTGTGTGAGTAACTCTATGGATGAGTGGCGGTGTGTAACAGGATGTATAGGTGTATGAGTACATATGATGAGTGACTGTATATGGACTGTTGGTGAATGAGTGGATGTGTGTGTAGATCTTGGAATTACTGAATAGGTGTGTTGTAACTGGTATTGGTATGTCCATTGTTTTGAAAATGTTAGTTTGTATTTTTGAGTGTGTGTATCAAAGGTTATACTAGGGTGAGAGGAGGTCTGGCACTCTATCACAAGGATGATGTCATCCATCAGTGATGTCATCATTGATGTCATTTGAGATGTCATCAGTGATGTCATGAGTGATGTCACTGACCATGTCATGAGTGATGGAATATGTGACATCATCAGCAGTGCATTGCGGGCGCGCGAGTTATAGTTAGCTGAACTAATTATAATGGGGGAATTTCTATGGTTTTGTACGATGGAAATGTCCAACTAACTATAACGCCCCTGAAACCTATGGTTTTTTCAGTGAATATATATATAGATATATATATCCTTTCAACGTTGGCCCACATTTCGACATCCAGGTGCTCTTGGTGCTGCATACGCGGTACGGCAGAGCCAAGCCGTTACAAATTGCATCCAGCGTCTCTAGATGGAGACAAATCCGCTCGCACTCACGAATTAGAGGCGTCTACAACTTAATAATTATAAAGCTGTGATTTATTCAGCATTCCGGTAGTCCTCAACTACTGGAATGCTGAATAAATCACAGCTTTATAATTATTAAGTTGTAGACGCCTCTAATTCGTGAGTGCGAGCGGATTTGTCTCCATCTGGAGACGCTGGATGTAATACCAACGCAGGAGGGAGAGGCGCAGGCAACATAGGAGGCACTACCAACAAAGGAGCGACAAACAAATGGAGGTGGTAACCACCACAGAAGACAACACCATAATAAATTTGACGGTAATGCAACTAACGAAGGCGGAACTACAACTCCTTTCGTTAGAGCTTGACTTATTGCCCAGAGAGCAATTTCTCCTACAATCAAACGAGAATTGACATATTCAAATTTATTCGCAAATTAAAGCTAAGGAAATTCTACCAACGGAACCATCATCTTACCAAGGTAGAGGAACAACCTACTTTGAGCGATCAAAGTACTATCTTGCAAGCAAAGGATATTCAAACGCTCAAAACTCTACATGCCCTGGCACACAGTGAAGATGAGGGCATGAGCTCCACACCAGCAATCCTGGCTGAACAAGATATTGTGGTTCGAACAGCCCCTACCAGTCCTTTTCGTCCTCAGTCAACATTTTATCCACTAATGCCAAAGGACGCCATAGACGTCTTCAGTGACAGAGTAATTGAAGAGTTGAAAACTCTTAACATGTCCATACATCAGAAAAAACGGAAAAAGAATTACATGCAGTCTAGGTACTTTGTTCGGATGAAAAAAATACAAGACAACCATGATGTTGTAGTGAACAAGGCCGACAAAGGCGGCAACATTGTTTTGTGGCCGAAACAACAGTACTTGGAAGAGGCAAATAAACATCTATCAGATGAGTCATGTTATCACAAAGCCTCGTTCCAAGATTTGCGTTCAGTAAAGGACAAAATATTCCAACATTTGGCTCAGTGGAAAAGGGAAGGGTTGCTCACTAAGAATGAGTACAAATTTCTAAAGAACGAACACCCCATTATCCCGGTCCTTTATTTTATCCCCAAAAGTCCACAAGAATGTTATCCCGGTTCCTGGCAGACCGATCATTTCAGCAAGGAAGAGTATCCTAGAATCTATTTCCAAATATGTGGACTTTTTTTTGCAAGAGCTTGTGTTCCAACTTCCCAGCTTCATCAAGGACACTGGAGACTTTTTACGTAAGTTGAGCATCATTGAATGGCACCAGAACTACCTGCTCCTGGAGATGGCTATCATGGCACTCTACACGAGAATACATCACAGAGGTGGACTGTTAGCTGTAAAACATTTTCTTGATAACAGAGCCATCCATTTCCATCAGCACAATGACATGATTTTGAAGATGATCGAACTGTGCCTTAACAATAATTTTTTCCTTTTTAACAAGGATGTGTATCAACAGCTTAGGGGCGTGGCGATGGGGGCTTGCATGTAGGCTGGTGGGAGGAGCATGCCCTCAGGTCACGCAATGATAATGTTTGGGCAACCCACATCAAACAATACTGGAGATACATCGACGATGTGTTCATAATTTGGGAGGGTTCTGAAGAATTGGCTCAAAAGTTTGTGTCCTCCATTAATGACAATGATTTAAACCTAAGATTCACAGCCACTATTAGTGACAGGAGCGTGGAATTTTTAGATGTAGAAGTTTTTATCAAGGGGGGAAATATTCAGACCAGATTGCACCGCAAAAGTACTGCGGGAAACTCCATCCTCCACGCGACCAGTGCGCATCCTCGACATCTAATCAAAAGCATACCTTACGGCGAATTCTTGAGAATTCGCCGCATTTGTAGCTCCAGTGAAGATCTCATCAAATCAAAAATGAGGCTATGATCTGCAGAAAGCTCTCACCAAGGCTAATTCCCAATCAAGGGATCTATGCTTGATATCTAGAAAAGAGGGTAGGACATCACTGACACCACAAGCAGAGACCATGGATAATAATGCACAATCCATCACACTGGTGACCACTTATAGCAAGCAAGAGAAAATAGTCTGTAAGATCATTTATTCACAGTGGCCAATAGTCTTAACAGACATAACCATGAAATCTATTCTGCCAGCCCAGCCCTCTATCACGTTTAGGAGAGCCCCATCCATGAGGGATTTACTGGTAAAATCTAGCCCCGAGATTGTTCCCACATGTACTTGGCTCACCAAACCGGGCTTCTACAAATGTGTGTCATGTCGAGCCTGCAAATTTGCAGTTAATTCAAATGAATATAAAACTGCCTTTAGCATTGACCCAATCCCTATCAAAGAACATCTGACATGTCGTACTGACCACGCGATTTATGTCCTTGAATGCACTTGCGGTTTAAAATACATTGGGAGCACTAAGCTCCCAGTGTTTAACCGCATTTTAGAACATTTGCGAGCCATCATCAATTCAGACCCTAGTTATCCCGTGTCCCGCCACTTTAAACTGGTTCATCAAAACAATGTCAGAGATTTAAAATATTCAGTATTGGGGGCTGTCCCCACTTCCAGACGGGGGGGACAGAGAGAGAAAACTACGACAGCTGGAAACTCATTTCATCTTAGCATTAGATACTAAGATGCCCAACGGGCTCAACAATAGTGAAGATATGCATAACTTTCTGTAGTAGTTAGATATATGGCCCTTATTCTTATTTGTTACATTTCTCTGCACTACACTTTCAGATACCCCTCTTTTTAGACATGAGTTTTACATATGATGAGAATGAAGTCCCTGGCTTTAAACAGTTCCATTTCAAATATGACAGGTTCTAGGACCTCACTGTATGAAGTTAAAATACTATGACGAAGCAGCATCAATGAAGGTTACTCTGCATAAAGCTGTAGAAATTATACAAAAAATGTATGCATTTGGGCAGCCTCCCATTTTAACTCACTAAAATTGTAAACTAATGAGTGAAAATCAGTAAGTCTACACTAGTGGGTTTATTATCCATATATTATTTTTATATTTGTTGCACTGCACTTTCTTGTTGACGTGACTCTTCTATATGACATCCTTTGGGCAGAATGAACCACTTAGAGTCAGATTCGAATTACAACGAAGGCATGTTGGTGTAAATAATGTCCATATGGGCAAGGCAAATATTTGCCTTTAGTGGCGCCACAAAGCTAATTATTTGCACAGAAAAAGCACTTGCACTTTATCTGGAGTCGTGATTGATGTGCAAAAGCAATGAAATGGTGATTCCGAGACCAAGAGTGATACGGGATTGATATTCCAGTCAGCTGTTTTGCACTTGCGCACTTGCACTTTATTGTATGTATACAGATAATATTGCAAACAATTGGTTTTATATTGTGGCTTTTCAATGAGATTACAATCGCAGGCTGTTTTGCACCCGGTCTTAAATGCCAGTTGCTTTAATGCTTTTATTTTTGACTGTTTATGGTCCTGTGCATATCCACCACACAAATATACACAGAAACTAATGTTTCTCTTTATTCAAAAGTACATACTTTGTTTACAAATTCTGTGTGTGTAAAAAATCTATGTGGTTTTACCTGCATATAGGAGAGTCTGTCATCTCTGTTCATTGTGAGCCCTTCAGAGTTTTTTCAAAATGATTGGTCACTCACTATATATATGTTTCATTGGCCCGTGGCGTATCATGTGATCAAGATCGGTTTTCCGATCGAAACACGTCATGGCGGACACTTGTCTGTTATTTTGATTTGAGGTGATGGATTTGGAATAAAGCACCTTTTTTGAACAGCAAACTTTGGATTTTGTGGCAATCTGTGTGGTCTGTACCTGATGCATCATATCAAGTGAAGAAGGTGGGCCAGGACATTTTGGACATATATATATATATATATTCACTGAAAAAACCACAAGTTTCAGGGACGTTATAGTTAGAAATTACCATTTAAAAAACCTTAGAAATTCACTGAAAAAACCACAGGTTTCAGGGACGTTATAGTTAGTTGGACATTTCACTCATATAAAACCAGAGAAATTCGGCCGTTATAGTTAGTTCAGCTAACTATAACTCGCGCTCCGCAATGCACTGCTGATGACGTCACATATTACATCATTCATGACATGGTCAGTGACATCACTGATGACGTCTCAAATGACATCACTGATGACATCATCCAGTGACTGTGTGTTTCTGTAAAGTTTTACATATATATATATATATGCCAAGGTGTATTGAAGAATGAGTGGGTGTATAAGTGTCTGAATGGATGATTTAGTAGGTGCGTGACTGACTGTATAAGTGAGTGATTAATCGTGTCTTACTGAATGCATGGGTTAGTGACTAAACTGTGTGAATGTCTGTATTAGTCTGTCAGTTGGTGTGTAAGCGGCTGCATGGGTTGGTGAGTAGCTACATGAGTGTCTATATGGGTTATTGATTGGTTGTCTGAGAATCTGTATGGGTGCCTGAGTGTCTCTGTGGGTGGGTGGGGGGTATGTGACTCTGTGTATAGTTGTGTGAGTAGGTGATTCACTGGGTGTATGGGTTCAAGAGTGCATCTGTGAAGGGCTGTATGGGTGGGTGAGTGTGTGTATGGGTGTGTTGGTGAGTGAATGGATGTCTCAGTGGTACATGTGTGAGTAACTACATATGTGAAAGGCAGTATATGTGAGTGTTGGAGTATATAAATGACTATATGTGAGAGTGAGTGATTGTGGGAGTGGCTGTATGGATGAGTGTGTGCTAGTGTCAGTGATTGTAGAAGAGAGTAAGTATGTGTTAGTAGCTGTATGAATAAGTGAAGTGGTGTGTGTATAACTGTATAGGTGAGTAAATGGGAGTATGATTGATTCTTTGCATGACTGACTAGGTGTGTGAGTAACTCTATGGGTGAGTGGTGGTGTGTGAGTGTCTGTATAGGTGTATGAGTGCATATATTAGTGCTGTATTGATGAGTGACTGCATGTATGAGTAACTGTATGGATGAATGAGTGGACATGTGTGTAGACCTAGGAATCAGTGAGTGGGTATGTAGTAACTGGTATTGGTGTGTCTATGGTTTCGAAAATGGTAGTCTGCATTTTAGAGTGGGTGTATCAAAGGTTATATTAGGGTGTGAGGAGGGGCATCAGATTATCATGTGGATGATGTCATCAGTGATGTCATCAGTGATGTCACTGACCATGTAATGAATGATGTAATATGTGACGTCATCAGCAATGCATTGCGGGGGCGCGAGTTATAGTTAGCTGAACTAACTATAACGGCCGAATTTCTCTGGTTTTGTACGAGTGAAATGTCCAACTAACTATAACGTCCCTGAAACCTGTGGTTTTTTAAGTGAATTTCTAAGGTTTTTTAAATGCTAATTTCTAACTGTAACGTCACTGAAACCTGTGGTTTTTTCAGTGAATTCCAAAGGTTTTTTAAATGCTAATTTCTAACTATGCCTACAGAGGTAGGACATGTGCAGAAAGAGGAAGAAAGGCGCAGAAAGAAGCAAGAGAAATGCAGAAAGAGGCAACAGAAGTCCAGAAAGACGAAGAAAGATGCAGAAAGAAGCAAGAGATGTGCACAAAGAACCAACAGAGGAGCAGAAAGAGGCCTTAATGCAAAGTTATCCTGTGCCCCCAACTTTTTGCTGACTGTTAGAAATGGGGATCTCTAGTTGGCAATGGCTGGCGCCAATGTCCAAGAAGGGACCCTTCTTCCTAAGTCAGAGTAAGGGGGCTACACCCTTGACAACCCCTACTCAACCTCTGTGCCGTAACGTAGCATGAGCAGACAGGCCTATCTCAGAGGCAGTGTGTGAAGCATTCGTGACCATACACAATAACGCAGTGAAGATACCACAAAGGGACACCACACCACTAACTATAGAAAAATGAGTAGCTTTATATCAGTTTAACACAAGGCTCGAAGACGATCAACAAGCCACAATGCACGTAAATATAAGTTCACTGAAAAGGCAATAAAGCACTCTAAAGCGGGTGAAACGAGCTTAGTTCGAGACCGAGTTCTACGCGACCCGGTGATGCACAGTGTACCTGAGGTCTAAAGGGGCACGGCACGCAGCTTCGGGAGGAAGCCGCGATGATGACAGGCGGACTCGCAGCGGCAACAGCTCCCAGCTGCAGCGGTCCGCGGCATGCACTCACGATGATCCTGAGGCGGTGATTAAAGGCGGGCTCGCAGCGGCCACAGCTCCTCAGCTGCGGCGGCCCACAATAGCGATAGCGATGATTGTCGTAGCACAGACAAATGCGGGCTCTCAGCGGCAACAGCTCCTCAGCTGCAGCGGCCCACAACAATAGCGATAGCAATGATTCTTGTAGCACAGACAGATGAGGGCTCTCAGCGGCAACAGCTCCTCAGCTGCAGCGGCCCACAATAGCGATAGCGATGATTCTCGTAGCACAGACAAATGCGGGCTCTCAGCGGCAACAGCTCTTCAACAGCAGCGGCCCACAATAGCGATAGCGATGATTCTCTTAGCACAGACAAATGCGGGCTCTCAGCGGCAACAGCTCCTCAGCTGCAGCGGCCCACAATAGCGATAGCGATGATTCTCGTAGCACAGACAGATGCGGGCTCTCAGCGGCAACAGCTCCTCAGTTGCAGCGGCCCACAATAGCGATAGTGATGATTCTCGTAGCACAGACAAATGCGGACTCTCAGCGACAACAGCTCCTCAGCTGCAGCGACCCACAATAGCGATAGCGATAGCGATGATTCCCGTAGCACAGAGAAATGCGGGCTCTCAGCGGCAACAGCTCCTCAGCTGCAGCGGCCCACAATAGCGATAGCGATGATTCTCAGCCCGCGTTCCCCGCAGTAGACCCAGAGGCTCTGGAATTCTCTACAGAGGCCTCACCTGAGAGTAGAACCCTTCTCAATAGGAATTCAGAAGGCTGATGGGTGAAGTCTAATGTCCCTGAGACTTCAGCAGGAGGCAAGCTCAAATCAGGCCCTTGGGTAGTTGCTTCAGCAAGATGGATGAAAGTTTCAAAGTCCTTTTCCTCTCGTTACACGGACAGAGGTTCGTCTTGACATCCAGAAGTAACACACCTTCGAGGGGTTTCGGCTCAGATCTTTATACCCCACAGGTCTTTGTTCTCAAAAGTCACAAGCCACTGAACCCAGCCAGAACCAGTTCGATGTGGTCCTGGAGCACTTTATTTACGAGGCGGCATCCTGCCTTTGAGGAAGAGGGGGTCTGCCATCAGACGCACAGTGGGGGCTGGAGCCATCATTCACCTTTCCAGGCCCAGCCCTGCTCAGACCAAAGGATCACCCCTCCCCATACTCCAGCTGCAGATTCCGCTCTTCAACCCAAGTTGGGCTCAGCCTGCCCTGACCTTCCAAGACCAGACATCCAATACACATAACAGCAGAGCACACTGGACGACTTAGGCAAGATAATACCTACTTCCTAGAAGTATGGTATTTTCAAACGCAGAATATAAAAATAATCCTCACTAAAAAGATGTACTTTAATATTCTGAGCTCAGGCATACTAAATTCGACTTTCCAAACCTGTTCCTTGGGTCAGCTAGGATTATAGGATGTAATAATCAAAACTGCCCATTCTGGCCTAAGGGAACACATAGCCTTGCCATAGTGAAAAACGCAATGGAGTGTAATTCACTATCAGGACATGCCCCACAGACCAAGGCAGGTCCTACCTTTCACATACAACGCACCCTGGCATAGGGATGACTTACATGATGCCAAGGGAAGGTTGAGGGACTGGGAAGTGGGTTCACTTTACAGTCAAAGAATGGCAGTTCTGGACTGCGCACAGACTCTGCGATGGCAGGTCTGAGACACACTTTACGCGCTGCTTATGTGGGTGGCGCAATCAGCGCTGCAGGCCCACCAGCAGCATTCGGTCTACCAGCCCGGGAGCACGCACGGTGCACTATACTAGGGACTAACAGGTAAATCAAATGAGCCAATTATGGGAATACCAATTAATCCAGCCAATTTACTTTAGGGAGCATTCGTGCTGTAGCACTGAATGGCAATGGCGCAGCGCCCAGAGCATCTAACAACAGCAAACACAGAGGAGACAAAAAGCGAAAGATGGAAGGGAGACCCACGCCAATGGTGCCAGGTCTAACACTGACGGGTACTGGTGGTAACTAACTCTGACTAGCCAGGCCCGGAGCCAGTGCTATGCTGAAAGACACCTAGAATACAGTGAAAACACCTACATACACTAGGGTACACTATGGGTTGGGCTACCCCTGTGATTGGCATGACCTCCCCTGTAAGGCCCTAGTACATAATAGGGCAGGTGGATTAAAACTACCTCTAACTAAGAGGTGCAGAAGGAGGCAAGAGAAGTGCAGAAAGAAGCAACAGAGGTGCCAAAAGAGGCAAGAGAAGTGCAAAAAAAAAGCAAGTGAAGTGCAGAAAGAGGCAAAAGAGGTACATAAAGAGACAACAGGGGTGCAGAAAGAAGCAAGACAGGTGCAGAAAGAAGCATGCAAAAGTGCAGAATGAAGCAACAGGGGTGCAGAAAGAGGCAAGAGAAGTGTAGAAAGGAGCAAGTGAGGTGCAGAAAGAGCCAACAGAGGTGCAAAAAGAGGCAAGAGAAGTGCAGAAACACGCAAGAGAAGTGCTGAAAGAAGCAACAGAGGTGTAGAAAGAAGCAAGAAAAGTGCAGGAAGAGGCAAGTGAGATGCAAAAACAGGCAGGAAAGATACAGAAAGAGGGAAGACGAGTGCAGAAAGAGGCAACAGGGGTGCAGAAAGAAGCAAATGAGGTGCAGAAAGAGGCAACAGACGTGCAGAAAGATGGAAGAGAACTGCACAAAAAGGCAAGAAAAGTGCAGAAAGAGCCAAAAGAGGTACATAAAGAGACAACAGGGGTGCAGAAAGAAGCAAGACAGGTGCAGAAAGAAGCATGGAAAGTGCAGAATGAAGCAATGGGTGCAGAAAGAGGCAAGAGAGGTGCACAAAGAGGTGAGAGAGTTACAGAAAGAGGCAAGTGAAGTGCAGAAGGAGGCAAGAGAACTGCAGAAAGAGGTAATAGAGGTGCAGAAAGAAGCAAGTGAGATGTAAAAACAGGCAGGAAAGGAACAGAAAGAGGGAAGACGAGTGCAGAAAGAGACAACAGGGGTGCAGAAAGAAGCAAGACAGGTGCAGAAAGAAGCATGGAAAGTGCAGAATGAAGCAACAGGGGTGCAGAAAGAGGCAAGAGAAGTGCAGCAAGGAGCAAGTGAGGTGCAGAAAGAGCCAACAGAGGTGCAAAAAGAGGCAAGAGAGGTGCAGAAACAGGCAAGACAAAGTGCACAAAGAGGCAAGAGAATTGCTGAAAGAAGCAACAGAGGTGTAGAAAGAAGCAAGAAAAGTGCAGAAAGAGGCAAGTGAGATGCAAAAACAGGCAGGAAAAGTACGGAAAGAGGGAAGGCGAGTGCAGAAAGAGACAACAGGGTGCAGAAAGAAGCAATGAGGTGCAGAAAGAGGCAACAGACGTGCAGAAAGAGGGAAGAGAGGTGCAGAAAAAGGCAAGAAAATTGCAGAAAGAGGCAAAAGAGGTATCTAAAGAGACAACAGGGGTGCAGAAAGAAGCAAGACAGGTGCAGAAAGAAGCATGGAAAGTGCAGAATGAAGCAACAGGGATGCAGAAAGAGGCAATAAAGGTGCAGAAAGAGGCAAGTGAGATGCAAAAACAGGCAGGAATGGTACAGAAAGAGGGAAGACGAGTGCAGAAAGAGACAACAGGGGTGCAGAAAGAAGCAAATGAGGTGGAGAAAGAGGCAACAGACGTGCAGAAAGAGGGAAGAGAGGTGCAGAAAAAGGCAAGAAAAGTGCAAAAAGAGGCAAGAAAAGTGCAGAAAGAGGCAAAAGAGGTACATAAAGAGACACCAGGGGTGCAGAAAGAAGCAAGACAGGTGCAGAAAGAAGCATGGAAAGTGCAGAATGAAGCAACAGGGGTGCAGAAAGAGGCAAGAGAAGTGTAGAAAGGGGCAAGTGAGGTGCAGAAAGAGCCAACAGGGGTGCAAAACAAGGCAATAGAGGTGCAGAAACACGCAAGAGAAGTGCTGAAAGAAGCAACAGAGGTGTAGAAAGAAGCAAGAAAAGTGCAGGAAGTGGCAAGTGAGATGCAAAAACAGGCAGGAAAGGTACAGAGAGAGGGAAGTCGAGTGCAGAAAGAGACAACAAGGGTGCAGAAAGAAGCAAATGAGGTGCAGAAAGAGGCAACAGACATGCAGAACGATGGAAGAGAACTGCACAAAAATGCAAGAAAAGTGCAGAAAGAGCCAAAAGAGGTACATAAAGAGACAACAGGGGTGCAGAAAGAAGCAAGACAGGTGCAGAAAGAAGCATGGAAAGTGCAGAATGAAGCAACAGGGGTGCAGAAAGAGGCAAGAGAGGTGCACAAAGAGGTGAGAGAGTTACAGAAAGAGGCAAGTGAAGTGCAGAAGGAGGCAAGAGAACTTCAGAAAGAGGCAATAGAGGTGCAGAAAGAGGCAAGTAAGATGTAAAAACAGGCAGGAAAGGTACAGAAAGAGGAAAGATGAGTGCAGAAAGAGCCAACAGGGGTGCAGAAAGAAGCAAATGAGGTGCAGAAAGAGGCAACAGACGTGCAGAAAGAGGGAAGAGAACTGCAGAAAAAGGCAAGAAAAGTGCAGAAAGAGACAAAAGAGGTACATAAAGAGACAACAGGGGTGCAGAAAGAAGCAAGACAGGTGCAGAAAGAAGCATGGAAAGTGCAGAATGAAGCAACAGGGGTGCAGAAAGAGGCAAGAGAAGTGTAGCAAAGGAGCAAGTGAGGTGCAGAAAGAGCCAACAGAGGTGCAAAAAGAGGCAAGAGAGGTGCAGAAACAGGCAAGAGAAGTGCACAAAGAGGCAAGAGAATTGCTGAAAGAAGCAACAGGGGTGTAGAAAGAAGCAAGAAAAGTGCAGAAAGAGGCAAGTGAGATGCAAAAACAGGCAGGAAAAGTACGGAAAGAGGGAAGGCGAGTGCAGAAAGAGACAACAGGGGTGCAGAAAGAAGCAATGATGTGCAGAAAGAGGCAACAGACGTGCAGAAAAAGGGAAGAGAGGTGCAGAAAAAGGCAAGATAATTGCAGAAAGAGGCAAATGAGGTATCTAAAGAGACAACAGGAGTGCAGAAAGAAGTAATACAGGTGCAGAAAGAAGCATGGAAAGTGCAGAATGAAGCAACAGGGATGCAGAAAGAGGCAAGAGAGGTGCACAAAGAGGCGCGAGAGTTACAGAAAGAGGCAAGTGACTTGCAGAAGGAGGCAAGAGAACTGCAGAAAGAGGCAATAGAGGTGCAGAAAGAGGCAAGTGAGATGCAAAAACAGGCAGGAAAGGTACAGAAAGAGGGAAGACGAGTGCAGAAAGAGACAACAAGGGTGCAGAAAGAAGCAAATGAGGTGGAGAAAGAGGCAACAGACGTGCAGAAAGAGGGAAAAGAGGTGCAGAAAAAGGCAAGAAAAGTGAAGAAAGAGGCAAAAGAGGTACATAAAGAGACACCAGGGGTGCAGAAAGAAGCAAGACAGGTGCAGAAAGAAGCATGGAAAGTGCAGAATGAAGCGACAGGGGTGCAGAAAGAGGCAAGAGAAGTGTAGAAAGGAGAAAGTGAGGTGCAGAAAGAGCCAACAGAGGTGCAAAAAGAGGCAATAGAGGTGCAGAAACACACAAGAGAAGTGCTGAAAGAAGCAACAGAGGTGTAGAAAGAAGCAAGAAAGTGCAGAAAGAGGCAAGTGAGATGCAAAAACAGGCAGGAAAGGTACAGAAAGAGGGAAGACGAGTGCAGAAAGAGACAACAGGGGTGCAGAAAGAAGCAAATGAGGTGCAGAAAGAGGCAACAGACGTGCAGAAAGATGGAAGAGAACTGCAGAAAAAGGCAAGAAAAGTTCAGAAAGAGGCAAAAGAGGTACATAAAGAGACACCAGGGGGGCAGAAAGAAGCAAGACAGGTGCAGAAAGAAGCATGGAAAGTGCAGAATGAAGCAACAGGGGTGCAGAAAGAGGCAAGAGAAGTATTGAAAGGAGCAAGTGAGGTGCAGAAAGAGCCTACAGAGATGCAAAAAGAGGCAAGAGAGGTATACAGAAACAGGCAAGAGAAGTGCACAAAGAGGCAAGAGAATTGCTGAAAGAAGCAACAGAGGTGTAGAAAGAAGCAAGAAAAGTACAGAAAGAGGCAAGTGAGATGCAAAAACAGGCAGGAAAGGTACAGAAAGAGGGAAGACGAGTGCAGGAAGAGAAAAGTGAGATGTAAAAACAGGCAGGAAAGGTACAGAAAAAGGAACACTTGTTTTATCAGGCCCCGCCTCCTCCCTGCACCACTGTGCAAACGCGCCCCCTAGCGCGTTGTAAGTTGGGGGATTAAGTCCCCTTGAATCCTGATGGTCCCTGGGTGCCAACTAGCCCACCAGGTACTTCCAGTAACCGCCACAGAGCTGCGTTGCAGAGAGGTGTAAAAAGGGGCGTGGCCTCCGAACACCTCTCTGCAACGCAGCTCTGTGGCGTATACTGGAGGTACCTGGTGGGCTAGTTGGTCCCCCGGGACCCTCAGTATTAAAGGGGACTAAATTCCCCAACTTAGAACACACCAGGGCGCGTTCGCAGAGTGCTGCAGGGAGGGGCGGTCCTCCTGCGAGTTGCCAGTTATTTGGTTTTTTGTTTAAAAAAAAAAAAAAATCATATTTAATGGGAGGGGGCTGCGTGGCCCACCTTCCCTTGGCCACCTTTGGCCCCGGGGACCCCATCCCCGGGGCCTGGCAGCCTTTTTTTTTTATTATTATTTTGGGGAGGGGGGCCACGTGGCCCCTCTCCTCAGGCCAATTGTGGCCCCGGGGACCCCATCCCCCGGAGCCGGCCTTTCCGTTTAAAAAAAAAAAAATGTCATTATTGGGGTGGGGGGCCGCGTGGCCCCCCTCCCGGGCCACTTCTGGCCCCGGGGACCCCATCCCCCGGGGGCCTGGCCGCTCCATTGGGGACCGTGGGGGGAGCCCCAATGCCCCCACGGTCCCACCGGCTCCCCGCCTCCTGCAGGAGCCGGCATTGCTTTTCCAATTTCCACAAGGGGAGCTGCTGACATGCAGCTCCCCTTGTGGAAAAGCAAACCTGCTTTGCTTCATTGAAGCGAGAGCAGGTTTCCCTGGGCACCCCGGGACACTGCAGGAGCCGGCCATGGGGGGTGGAGGTCCCCAGAGCCATCGAGGGCTCCAGGAGGGGGGCCGCGCAGCCCCCTCCCAACTATTTAAATCCCCGGGGAGGTGGTGGTCGCCGGAGCTCGGGGGTCCGTAATGGAGCCCCAAATTTAAATATTAAGTGCCCCGGGGAGGTGGTGGTCCCCGGGGCTGCGGGGGGGACGCGTGCCCCCCGCATTAGATATATTAAGCCCTGGGGAGGTGGCGGTCCCCGGGGCTGCGGGGGCCCCCGCGGGCCCCCGCAAATTAAACACACATTGCCCCCGAGACTTGGCCCACCCGGGGGCCTCCTTAAAACGAAACGCGGCAGACCGCGCTTTGTTTTTTTAAATTTTCGAATGGATTCGCGCACCCGGCGTGGCCCTGCCCGAATTTTTTTTTAAAAAAATGCTTTTTTTGGGGACCCCCTGAGCAGGCCTGCGGGGTCAGGGTGTTTTTACCCTGCCCCCTTTTCTTGTTTTTTTATCTTTCTTTTACCTTTTTCTTTTTCCCTCGTCCGAGGCACAAGATGGCTGCCAACACTTCCTGGTTTGAAGTGTTGGCAGCCAATCAGAGGCAAGCTCGTGCTTGTGTGGTTAGGCTCCGCCCAGATATCAAAAGTTTTCTTTTTTTTAATTTCTCAGGAACTACTGAACGGATTTACACCATTTAAAAAAAATGTTGCTTTCTGAACCAAGCGCTACCTTTTTGCCAAATTTGGTGTAATTCCGTTCAGCAGTTCGGGCTGTAGCTTTGCCTAAACTTTCCTATGGAAATTAACATGGGGAAAACGTGTTTTTGGGACCCCCTTTTTTTCTCGGCCCCCGTTTGACGAATCACCCCGAAACTTTCAAGTCAGGAGCTGACCGGAGCGCCCCACTAGTTTCAAAAATTTCGCGAAGATTCGTCAACCGGCGCCAAAGTTATTGGGAAAAGAAAAAACGCTTTTCCTATGGAAACTAGGACCGCCAGTAGGATGGATATATATATATATATATAAATATATATATATATATATATTTTTTTTTTAACCAAAAGGTCTTAGCTAATGCCAGACCTAAAAAGCGAGGTTTTAGTTGCTTTCTAAAGAGGAGCCCCCCCCACCCCCCCTTACACATCATGGTAGTAAGGAAGGCTGCTCCAGTAAGCAGAGGTCAGGAGAGAGAAAGCCCTACACCAAGGGCCTGCTTATTGAAAGAGGAGCACGGAGGCCCTGATTGGATGGTTGAAGGGGTTGATAAGCCCATAAGTCTCTCTTTCTATTTGCCTGCACGTTTTGTATTTCTTCATTCATATGCACCTATCAGATTATTTGCGATGATTCTGTTCTGCAGCTTCTCTTTCGGGGGTATTGATGCATCTGTTTTTGTGATGTGTTTATATCTGATTTATCGATGTATTTGTGTGTGTTAATGGCCGTGTCAGTGTCTCTCACTCGCCTAGTGGTGCGTCTGTCTTTGTGGTGTGTCTGTTTTTTGTATATCTGATGTGTGTAGCTGTGTTTGAATTTCCTATTGGTAATGGTGGATTTTTAAGTTAGGTTTGCAATACAGTTTTCCCCCTGGTTAGAGAAGGTTCTTGCTTGCTGGTCAATTTAATTTACTAGCTTTACTTACTTTTTAGGTCGACCCTAGAGTAGCGCGCAAGCGCTGCTCTGCGAGACTTTATGTAAGGGGCTTTAAAAGCTGACCACACGCTCGTGCACAATGGCCTTTTCCGTGCGGTTACCCGAACGGCCGCCATCTGTCTCCAATTATCGTGCCCAGACGCGGGAGGGTTAATTGGAAACACATGGCGGCCGTGCGGGTAACAGCAAGCAAAAGGCAATTGTGCACGAGCGTGTGGTCAGCTCAGCAGGCTGCCGTGCTCGCTCGCCCCCGCTCCTCTGTGACGCTGCCGAAAGCAGAGCCTGCCCTCTGTCACGAATGACGTGCCCCACACACGCGCCCATCTATTTTTACAAGCCATTAATTATTGATTTATTATAAAATTCATAAGAATTTGCATTCTTTCATTCATTGTACATTCTTGGGGTGTCTGCCAATATCGTTTTCAAATGTAGAATTCACATATCAGTTCTCACTTTTTGGCCTCTTTGGGAGACCAGTGATTTAATTCGTAGAGCCACGCTTTATCAGTGCAATAAATTATCCACCTGTTAATTCAACCAGGTCCACTCTTTTCAGCTCTCGGCCTATTGGCCTTTCAGGGGTAGAAGGCAACACCCCCCCTCCTTACCCCCACGCCCTGGGTGCAGGGTACGAAGGCCTGAGGCTGACTGTATCTTCGAAGGAACACTTGGGAAGGCAGCTGCGCCACAACTGTCCGAAATAGCAATCCCAGCCACGCCTGCCTTCCAGGAGCCCTTCTGTAAATAGTTGGTTCTGAGAAGCAGGCTTCCTGACCGAAGGCTGGGGTTGCAGGTCAGTTGTTATCGGAGCCGATAAAGAAGGGGCCTACGTGCGCTGCTGCATTAGAGCCTGCGCGTGGAAGGAGTTCAAGGGTCAGCCCCGCGTATAACGATATTCTGCCAAATGGATGAATGTTTTAAGCTTAATTAATATATGACCACCAGCCAGTCAAGTGGCAAATATGTCAATTGTAGATGTCAATGCTGAAAGTTAGTACGTTTCCAAGCACGTTCAGTTTTTAGCAGATGTATTTGTTATTTCATTGATCAGTTCGGCTACTCTACGAGGTCAAAACACTTGAAGGCCTACCACCGCAACTGTGGTCTTGCCACAGAGTCTAGTGAATGACACACAGAAGCATACCGTATTAATAGGGCCACTGGAATTATGCGGCAAGAAAAAAAGGGAAATTATTTTGTGATAGTATTACTTCATTAAATAGTCATTTTTAAACGTGTACTCACTGTCTAGGCATCAGTAATTAGTACCAGTTTAACACCCAAGTATAGCAATAAGCTACAGAAAGATGAGCAGTCAACCTTTTTAAAGGTCCTTCCACTAAGCGTCAACACATGTTGCTGCATTTTTACTAACTTTTGAAATGTTTGAGTTAGAAAGAAACAATTTTTTGGTTAAAATGTGCAGTTTATATAGCAAATCGACAATTGCGGCCGCACTTGTTTTTTATTGCTGATTAGGCAGGCCGGCAGAAACCCAGGGACTCTCGCCGGGATTTAAGGCGGCGCGCGCAAGTGGGGCCAGCCATGGACGCTGCCTGTCAAAAATCCAGCCTCGCTCCAGGCAAACAACAACAAACCCATAGACTATAATTGAGTTTCACAGCATGATATGGGGTTAGGGTGTTAAATGCCATCTTTTAATGTAATAATTTGCCGCAGCCACGGGCGGGCCTTTATTCAATTATAAACAGCGCCGCTTTCACTTTCAATTTAAGAACCCGAGGTGAGCGCTGCCCTTCAACATACGCCTTTATTTCTGCATGGCGCCGCGCATCTCCCCCCCTGCTGTTGGTTGCTTTCCCTTATTCCCAACGTGCCATTACAAGTGTTTCCGGGCCATAAATGATCGGGTTTCAAACTCCGGACCAATTGATTCCTTGCCCGTAGCCTGTGGCTAATGTTGCAAGGCAGGGGCACAAACATTCTCGGTCACCTCTCCTCCCCTGCAGCAGTCCGGGTGGAGCAGACAGTGCTCCTGCTGGACAGGTATAAGTGCGACCTGGAATCCGGCTCTACCTCCCTACAACCACCCACTCCAACCCACACTCCCCCTGACAGTTTCTGCCTGCTCAGAACAGACTGAAAGTTTCAGTCGTGTTTTTTTCGGCAAAATGGTGACAAATTGCGTGGTAAGGTGTCATAAGGTTTCTGCACATACACAGAGCTATGCACAGGAAAATGGGACCCCGGAATACAGTGGTTTGCCACCATATACCGTAGCACCCAAAACCCCAACCCAACTAGCTTAGCATCCCATTAGCACCCAAGTACTAATGTTTGGACAACCCAGAACACGGTATCTTTATCTCAGGACTCACTGACGCAAGAACACTCTTTCGTCTCTCACTCGTACTTGTCCACAAGGTGCGTAGGAAGAGACACTGGATAGTTTAAAATGTTTATTCCAACTTACGTGCTCTAATGTACAGTACACGTGTCAGTACTAATAGCATAATGCATATGACTAATATAAGCAGCATGGTTACAATTCCATATAATACAAACGGGGAAAGCATCTCAGAGCTCAGTGGATAAACGTATAAATAACATTACCACCCTCCCCTTGCAGTAAGATAGTTTATTATAGAAATAGAAGACCTCTGGGCTTTGACTAGCGAACCCCCATACCTCAGTCTCTAAATGCAGAATTACATCAGCAGGACATCATAGCTCTTCTCACCGAAAGGGATTTCTCCAAGTGTGTTAAGCGCTAGTAAACCACAGTATTAAAAGCATATCAAATTCTTCATGGCAATTGCACATAATGTTATGTCTGGGTGCGCGAGACTGGCCATATCAGGAAGAACCAAAATACATTGTTATGCGACCTTGTACATGTTTGCGCAGACTGAGCCCAAAAGGTGAACAACAGAAAATGCAGACAGTGCAAAAGAACTTGGCACGAGCAAAGGGCGAGGAAGGCCCGGCTCAGTGTAACGTGCGCAAAGAAAAGCAGCATGGCAGCCAGGCCTAGGCCAACATAACAAGGCAGGTAACAAACCACAAGACACCCTCCCCTGGACAGTCCAGCGGCCAGGACAGAGGCCCATCAGAGGAGAAAAATAGCCGTCGGAGCACAGGGAGCGCCCAAACGGCGAAGGGCAGGTCAATCCATGAAAGTGAAAGTGCAGAAAAAAGCCATACCCTCCAAGAGTTCATCATTGGAATCGTCAAAAAACATAGATGCCATCCAATCCATGAGTTCAAAGAGCAGGAATGCTCCTCAGCAAAGGGAGCATCCAGAAGCAATGCGGGACAGCTTGCGTGATAATTGAAACAGCTTCGTTGTAGGAGATCCTGGGCAGCCGCCCAGATATCCCATTGCGCCAAAATCCCCAGTGCAGCCGCACGCGCCATACAGCCAGCAACGGAACAGTCCTGCTCATGGGCCTCTAAGGGACCCATCAACTGAACAAAATCCGGAACAGACAATGACGAATTGGAGAGGCAATAATCCAGAGTCCAGGTGAAAGGACAGCGGACACAAGTCATCACAGGTTGCACGCAAGTGAAATACGCAAAGCGAAATGAAAGAGTATATGACACACTCAGTGTCGCCAATGGCAAGACACCAAAACCGGCCAAAAGGCGCTCACGGAGCAGCTGGAGGCGTTCTGGATCGAGCAGGTCCCATCGGGAGCAGCCATTGCGCAGAAAGCAAATTAAGAGCAAGACACCAGCCGCTAAAGCGAGGATCAATGGGAAACCGCCAAAGACGCTGGAAAAAATAGAATGTATAAATGCAGGGATGACACCAAAAATAGTTTGGAAGGAGGACACCAAGCCCGACCCCACGACCTTAAAAAAGTGTACTAGGCCTTCAGTGTTAGATGCGTTAAAAATACGATGTATTAACTCCCCAAAATGTTGGGGGAGATTAGTGTTTAAAAGGGCCTGTATTTCACTGTGGGTACTCGCCACCTGGAGAATGAATGTCTCCCGTGCGGACGTGAGCATAACTTCCTCGTTTAATAATAGAGCCTTTATTCTGCTCAGTCTATTGAAATCTGCTTCCATGGTAGGGATGGAAGGCCAAATAGAGATATCAACCTTGTCATGAGGGGGAGGAAAAAGCACATTTTTGCAGCAGACAACCCTGTGCGAAACTGTTACAATGTAAGGAATGCCAGCCTGCAGGCCACAACAGTTTTCGTTATTTAAAAGTAAATAACTACCATTGGAAAGGAGAGTGAAAGTAGGAGAAATAACAGGAGCAGGAATACCTTTCAGCACACAAGCAAGATTAGGAGAGGAAACGCTACATGAGCCATGCAATTTAATGTGTTTACAAATAGCGAATGACCTATAGTCGAGTCGCAGTACTCCCCGTGAGAAAGACTTCCTTGCCGTCCCGAAGGCATTTATACATGAAAGGCAAGGACCAGAGTTCATGCAGGAAAGCACTGCCCAATGGCCGGTAACGGCCCACAGGATAATGTTTCATGCACGAGTCAAATTCAAACAAGGAAAAAGGTAAAACGATAACCCCATGAACTAGCCATACAGCAGAATCGAGTTCTGCAACAGAGAACGGCAAAGGTTCCACCTTTTCGATATGTAATAGAGTGTACGTTGCATCTTTCATGGACATAAATTGCTGTTTATCAGTTAAGTTAAAAGGTAGAAATAAGGCAGAGGTGTTCAAGAAATGCCACGGCACTTTACCTAACTTAAGTGTTTGTAAAGTCCATGCAAACTGCATAACTGAGCGCAATTGATTCTGACCATGATATAGCACAGAAACATCATCTTGTACAATATCAACAACAGAGGACACAATATTCTCTAAAGTGTAAATGCGAGAAGACAGGGTATTAATACTATTGTCAACAACAGCAAGCACCTTTTCCATATTTGCTTGATCTATTTCCCGAAGACGGGAAGCAGCTTCCATTTGTGATAGCTTCCAGAGTTCATTATATGTTTCATAAATGAATCTTTTAGGTCGGGGACCACGAGGTCCCAAAACAAAGTCGGACAGATCAATATTGCCTGTAAGGAGGGACAAATGTTGTTTAACAGAATCAAGGGACGAATGTTGCAGCCATTGTTTGCATAATTTACCAACAGAGTATGTAGTGACAGTACGGGCATCAGTAAACCTCGGATCAGGCCTATTCTGTGTGTAGCTAGCACCAGTATCATGAAAACGCATTTGACATGCATTAGATGATATAGGCCATACTAACCAGGGTGACTGAACCAGCTCAGAAACATTAAACGAATTATTTTGTAACATTGCCTGCAGGGACACGAGGGACATATTGAATCGTGAGCTTTCATTTGGAAAACTCGACAGGGATGGTATTGATGGCGTATTCAATTGTTTAGTGGTTGCTAAGCCCCAACATGTAGTCTGATAGATGGACGCATTTAGGAACATAATTTGGGTAGGGATGAGGCAAGCACGATGCAACGCCTCGGTTCCCTGTACCTGCCATGGCTTGGAGCCCCAAATAGATTTTAAATCCACTGTATTATCCCAGTACTCATAACCACCCACAGCTAGGGCACTCAGAAAGGAACCTGAATAAAGCAATTTGGTGTGTGTCAACATAATTTTCTGAGTTGATGTGTTATTAAGTCTAAAATAATAGGATGCAGGGTTCGACCGATTAAAATCAGTAAAATAATTAAACTTATTTCGAAGAGTTTGAGAGCTACCTGGCAAGGGGTTTGGACAATGTTCCCATTGGGTATAGTTAACAGAACTACGCAGGGCACTGGGCTTATGGAGAAAATGATTACCCCAATGTTGGTAACAATACAAATCGGCATAATTAGCAGAATTCATATATAGATCTTCAGCATTAAAAGATGCATAATATTTTAAATCGGCAAACAATGCTTCAACGGCATGCACATCCCAATCATCAGAATGAATATTATTTTGTACTACATCACCCATTGAAACACGAAGGACATTAGGTACATTAATAATTTCCGTCGGACCATGGATTTGATAGTTCACTGCATCCCATACGATGCCATCAGCAACGGGGAAAGCTGAAATGTTCACACATGTGTGGTCACGCTTCATGATGTGAGACGAGGAATGAGGAGCCAAAGTTCCAGAAACATAGTCTACAGCAGAGCGTTCAGGTAAATAGTGACCATTGATTAGTAGAAAAAACACTGTGACAAAGCCAATGGACATGAACAAAAATATCAAGAAAAGTACCAACCAGATGTATGTCCAGGGGGAATCAAAAAATTGTCTCTAAACCAGGATATAAAAATACTGAACTTGGATGGAACTTTTGAAGATGTGGAATCCGAATCAAAGGAATAACGAGTCGGGCTTAGTGGCGTTGTTGGTTGATGTGCCACCGATTCTGATGCAGGATAAGTATACTCGTCCTCGTTGATATTGGTGGAGAGTTGGGGATCAATCGTAGTTTCAGGCAAATCAACCATCTCAATTACAGCATCAGCGATCGTTCGTGCAGATGGACTATGAACATATGTCCGATAAATGGCAGGACAAGAGACCGCTGGTGTGACACTATTCAGGATCGGCCAGGCGCTGTAGCTTGACATTTTCAACTGAGATGTATCTGTTCTCTTTGCGACCAGGAAGCGGTGGTAAAATGACTGTACGTGTTCCCTTCAGGCCAAGAACTGGAACCGGTGCACGAAAAGAGGGGCCAAATTCCTTTTTGTTTTCAACCTTCTCTCGAACCAGTTCTCCAATTTTCGGAAGCCAGCCGGCTACCGGAATCTGCAACGCAGGATCTGTGGCTGAAGGTAAATGTGTAGTTGCAAGTTTGTCTCGGGCTTCTTGTAAGTCCTGTAACATAGCAGAATGGTTATCTACATCAAACTTGGCGGATTGCGCCGCGATGTCTGGACCCTCAAGGTCAGGCACAAACATTCTTATGCCAAAGAGCATTTCGTATGGGGTCCGCCCACCCAGAGGTCTTCTAGGGAGATTATTAAGTGCACGCTGAACGGTATACAAATGGGCCAGCCAGTTCCTGCCAGTACCTAAAACCCTAGCTGTTAAGGATTGCTTTAAGTCACGGTTCATTCGTTCAACGATAGAGTTGCCCTCAGGCCTATACGGAGACGAAAATTTCACCCGCACCCCAAGCGAAGCCATTGCATCCTTGTAAGCCCTAGAGGCAAACGCTGGACCTTGGTCCGAATGGAAGGTGCCGCATGCGAAAATTCCCACAAAGACACGCAAATCCCTGATTACATTTCGGGCGTCAGCACTCCGTTGTGGCCAGACCCAGAGAAACCGTGTGCACGAGTCCACTGCCACTAAGATGTATTTATAAGCAGTGTCTGATGAGAATGGACCGCAGTGATCCAAGTAAACACACCCAAAGGGTCTGTTAGCAATGCAGAGCGGTGTTTGTGGTGGACGTGTTACCGTGGAAGGCTTAATCTGTTGACAAACGTCGCAAGAAAGCACAAAAGCACGGGTGTCTTTATATAACCCACGCCACCAATAACGCTGCTGCAAGATGGAAACCGTAGCTGACACACCTGCATGTGCCGAAGCCATGCCTTCGTGTGCAGCTGATATCAAGGCACTCCTGCGGTCCGCGTTGGGGATCAGCCGATCTCCAACGTCAGGTATAGTTACATAAGGAACCTGATCGGGACTTAATTTGTAAGAATACTTGGAAGGGAAACCTGTAGGGTAATTATCACCTTCCTTGGTTGCAGCAATAGCTGCTAAAATAACAGGGTCTATTTTAGACATGGACCTGGTAACCGCTGCTACTGAACACGTGACTACTGCTGAACGGGCAGCTTCATCTGCCAGATCGTTACCAATAGCGTGTGCGCCCACCCGCTGATGGCCTAAGGTGTGAACCACCTGTGTGAGGGGCAGACGTTGTTGCAATTCTGCCACTCGAACCCAAAGCATTTTATGCTTAATTGTGCTCCCTTTTGCGTCCTTGTAGTCGTTTTTCGACCAGAAAAACAGATTGTCATTGTAAGATTGTACACAGTAAAAAGAATCACATACAATAAGAGTGGTCTCATCCTGAGAAGCGAACTCAAGTGCAAGTAGCAATGCATGCAGCTCGGCCAATTGTGCGGTACTATCTCCAAGTGTGCGAGTGTGCACTACAGAGGATTTGAACGTTCCATTCACAAAGGAACCCGCAACAATAGCACATGCAGCTGAATAAGCGTGCTTGGACCCAGTGGCCGGTTGCGCCGAACCATCGGTGTAGATCACACATTTGTAATCCTCAAGCGGTAGTAAAAACAAAGGAGGAGGATGAACGAATTCATACTGCAAAAACTCCTGAGTCTGAAGAGAAGAATCAAAAACAAAAGTGACGTCCGAAGACGTCAAGGATGTAGCCCATTGTATCCAACGGGGATGCATTGCTTTTGAGTTCGGTACACTTGCCTTTGTTACTGCCTCTAGGGCAGGACAGGGTGTTACCACTAGAATCCGCTTTCCCTGTGCCAGTGCGCGTTCTTTTAGAATCGCCATTTGCACTGCAGTTAGAACTTTTTCGACAGATGTAAAGCGCAATTCAGCGGAAGTGTACAGATGTGACTTGTATGCGATGGGTACTGTATCACCTTCATTAAAGGTTAAGTATGTGAATCCCACCGCCCCCGGAATTATTCTAATCAACAGGTTTGTGTGGTTATCACGAGTCAAAAGATATTTAGACTCTAATAGGTCTGTCTGCAAAGACTGCAAAATTGAGGTATGCTCAGGCAGCCAGCAAGACCTTGAATAAGTAGGTTGTATCAAAGCATACAAAGGCTTGATACGCTGGGCATATTCGGGAATGTAAGTACGCCCGAAGTTCAGGAAACCCAGCAAAGACTGAAGCTTCTTCAGAGTATTTGGGGGGCACAAATGTGCACATTTTTCCAAGAAATGGGGGGCTAAGCCCTTACCTTCGTTATTGAGCTCATAGCCCAAGAACAGAACGGTAAATTCAGCAATGTGTGACTTAGCAAAGTTAAATTTGTAACCCTGCTCCGCAAATTCAAGAATAATGCGGTCCACACGGGACAGATGCTGATATAACTCGTCGTCTGTCAGATAGATGTCATCAACGTACGAACATGCGTCTTGATCAATGTCATTTAACAAAGAAACAACACGGGCGGCGAATATACCCGGACTATTTTTATAGCCCATGGGTAATCGCCGGAACTGGAATAATTTACCACCGGATGTGAATGCGGTCCATTGACCACTCTCCGGGGCTAGGTTGTGCGTGTAGAAACCGTTTGAAAGGTCAAGTGTCGTTTTGTATTTTTACGAACAAGACTGTCTACAAGCGCAGAACTGTGTGTGTTTTGCACCGCAAAGTTCCGACAATGAGTATTTAAATGCCGGTAATCCAAAACTAAGCGGTACGATCCATCGGGTTTAGAAACCACGAAAAGGGGATTGTTCATAGGTGATACGCATGGTTCAATTACTCCCTGATATTCCAACTGTGTCAGAATTTCGGAGACGGGGCCTTTTGCCTGCCGTTTGATGGGATATTGGGGTTGTGGCTGCGGTAGTGACCGCAAAGGTATTGCATGAGGAGGTGATTCTTCATCCCATCCCACATGGTTGCGGTATAACGCTGGTGCCAGGTACACAGCCCACTCAGCTGCAAGTGCTTCAGCTTTGTCTTTTGGGACATGCCGTGAGAAGCTTGGAAGGATTACCTCCTCTCCTTTATGTGCAGCTAAAACGAATGGGGGTGGCCAATCCACCTCTGCTAACAAAATGTCATATGAAGAGGTTAGATTTTCCCAAAAATCCCTTTTATTTCACGCGGTATGTCACCTTCAATTTGTATGACTATATTATATAGTCTGTCAGGGGGTGCCACTCTCGTGTCAGCTGTCTCTACAGTAACGAATGTTTCAGTTGCTGTCGCCTCCATATGAGGACGTAGCGCCTCCCGCACTATGGTAACTTCCGCGGCGCTGTCTAGGAGGGTCACTGCCCACGTCCAATTCTGGAGTCTCGTTCTCACGGTCTGAGGCATATTTCGCTGTGACAGCGGCAACCTTTTTCTTCTGAAATTGCGGTCGAGGAAGATGAAAGTCTTCTGCTTTACCTCTGACTTGTTGTCGAGGTTGGTCTCGCTCCTGGGGAGCCTCTCGGCCCCTTCCTCTATCTTGCCGTCCTCCTCCACCAGCCTGTGACGACGTCTGGGCCTGTG
This sequence comes from Calotriton arnoldi, assembly GCA_963921515.1. NCBI lineage: Eukaryota > Metazoa > Chordata > Amphibia > Caudata > Salamandridae > Calotriton > Calotriton arnoldi. The sequence goes on along the minus strand of CAWUFW010006051.1, from coordinate 34,910 downwards.
AAGAACGAGGAGAACGCGTATCAGAGCTCTGAAACCTTTCTGGTGATTTAATCCTTGACCTATCACGTAAATCATAAGTACGTTCAGAAGAAACCGAAACTGGGGATGCGCCTCTCGACCCCGGCTTCTTTTGTTGCTTACCCTGTTTTTTCTGTCTCCAACTCTTTTAGTGAAGACTGGTTTATCATCTTTCTCAGATGCACTTTTTGTTTGTATAACTTGTGTTTGCGATTGAGTTTGCATTTTTACAAAAGGCTTGTTGCCTAGGCTATTTCTTCCAATTGTTTTATAAGCCCGGGCTATTATTTTCGGTAATTCGCGAGGCCTGTCCAACTCTGGGACCAAAGCCAAAGCATTCGCTACTTGAAAGTTCATAGCATCGCCCTTGACATTTCCAAGGATCAGCTCAGCTACTACATCAAACACTCCCACTAGTCTCATCCCTAATTCCACAGCCGCTTCAGGGCCATGTTCATCCTGTACTTTTTAATTACAGAGGGTAGAACCGTCATGGAAGGAGTTCCAAAACATTTTGAATAAACTGCTGCGAATACCTTACCCCAGTTTTCACATGATGTCAAATCGGGATTATGTCTTTTGGCAAACTTATCGTGAGGATGCGGTGTTTATCTACTGGGGATGTATGTGGAAACACTGCTTCTATCTGATCGAACTTTTCAGCAAGCCAGTAAGGATAGTCGTCCTTATTTTGTGGACGTTTGCCCATCACAGAATTTACCATGACAGGACTTATAGTCACTCCAGCTGCAATAGCTGGTTGGCCTGCGACTACAGGAGCAGCTCCATGGAGGCTACCTGTAACGTATGTCACCAAGGCTCGATGCACTCGCACCAATTCGGTATGCATAGTGCGCAGTTCGCAAGCGGTAATGCCAGATAATTTGGATGCGGGGTATACCCGGCCAATACAGGCCAAGTGGCCCCCTGAATTGACAAGGGGCCTAAACGAACTGCGGTAGTTGGTTGTGGTAGGGCGCCATTAAACCAAACACGGTGCTGCCAAGCCGTGAGAGGCACTTCAAGAGCAGTATAGGGTCGATAGGCAGCAGGAATAGCGGTGGGTTTATATTCATGAAACAGCTTATCACCTGCATCCACCGCTTCAAAAGTGATCCAAGTGTAAAACACTTCAAAGTGATAAGCCGGATCGGCTTGAACCACAAAGACCAACTCGACCCCTGTATCGGGCACTCCATACACAGCTAAGTGGTCTCGGAGTGCTCCTCGACTATGTGCAGCTATCGCCACACCAGCCATGACTAAACAATTATATTCGACAACCTAACAGGGAGCACAAAAATGGGTCTGTTGACTAACCTTTTGTAATAATATCAAGCTTGAAAGAACCTATAAAACATTCAATATAGGAGGTATCACCGTCACATACGCCTCCGGAAGCGTACGCGAGGGGTTTGTGGACAAGCACAAGTACTACTCAAGCGTCTCGCAGATAAGCTGCCCCACGGTGGTCGCGCCATGTCATAAGGTTTCTGCACATACACAGAGCTATGCACAGGAAAATGGGACCCCGGAATACAGTGGTTTGCCACCATATACCGTAGCACCCAAAAACCCCAACCCAACTAGCTTAGCATCCCATTAGCACCCAAGTACTAATGTTTGGACAACCCAGAACACGGTATCTTTATCTCAGGACTCACTGACGCAAGAACACTCTTTCATTTCTCACTCGTACTTGTCCACAAGGTGCGTAGGAAGAGACACTGGATAGTTTAAAATGTTTATTCCAACTTACGTGCTCTAATGTACAGTACACGTGTCAGTACTAATAGCATAATGCATATGACTAATATAAGCAGCATGGTTACAATTCCATAGAATACAAACGGGGAAAGCATCTCAGAGCTCAGTGGATAAACGTATAAATAACATTACCACCCTCCCCTTGCAGTAAGATAGTTTATTATAGAAATAGAAGACCTCTGGGCTTTGACTAGCGAACCCCCATACCTCAGTCTCTAAATGCAGAATTACATCAGCAGGACATCATAGCTCTTCTCACCGAAAGGGATTTCTCCAAGTGTGTTAAGCGCTAGTAAACCACAGTATTAAAAGCATATCAAATTCTTCATGGCAATTGCACATAATGTTATGTCTGGGTGCGCGAGACTGGCCATATCAGGAAGAACCAAAATACATTGTTATGCGACCTTGTACATGTTTGCGCAGACTGAGCCCAAAAAGGTGAACAACAGAAAATGCAGACAGTGCAAAAGAACTTGGCACGAGCAAAGGGCGAGGAAGGCCCGGCTCAGTGTAACGTGCGCAAAGAAAAGCAGCATGGCAGCCAGGCCTAGGCCAACATAACAAGGCAGGTAACAAACCACAAGACAAAGGCACCAAGTAACACAGGTCCGAGCAGTTATTCCCAATTTCAGGGGGGGGGGGGGAATCTAATGATAGGGCTTTCCACTGTACGGCTACACAGGTCACTGCGTTTTTAGTAACTTTTGAACCGTTTGAGCTAAAAACTACATTTTTGGGGGGTAAAATCTGCAGATTATGCAGCAGATGCTGGACTATGTGGCAAATGAGGCAAATCTATAATTATGTGAGAATCGCCACTGCGTCACAATCGCATAATTCCATTAGCCCTGCCAATAGGCATAAACGATACAGCAAAAGCAGCAGCGATGAACCTCCTTCACACAAAAACTGAGACAGCACTTGACAGGAGTGCAAGCTATACACACAGTATAGCATTTCCTCACACAGTGAGGAGCCCCTGGAGCATATGTTACCTTACTCTCTCTCATGTGCTGCTAAACCCTCACTCAACCCACCCCCCACCCCCCTTAATTCCACTTTAACTGCTCCTCCACTGCAAGCCTATCCATTGTGGTCCTTCAAATACAATGATATCATTTTTTTAAATTCCGAGGAGCCAGCAACTGTCATTTTCTAGTGTGCCCAAACAAGCTGCCATTTTCTGACAGACAGCTTCACTACATGAAAGCGTTGCACACTTAAAATATCTTTCTTTTTTTAATTTAGCAATCCAAGAATCTAAGTGGCGTCCAGCTTTTTAAATCGGCCAATAAAAACAAGCATTGGCATAGGCAATAGGTCTCGCCTTTGGGACCTTATGTGTTTAGCCATGCAACAGTTGATGTTGCACCAAGGATATTGTGCTGCATAACTAAATACTTATAAGGTCCCAAAGGCGAGACCTATTGGCTATGCCAATGCTTGTTAAAGGATTCTCGGTGCTCTCTTTATTCTCTGTAACAAACCCAAGCAGCGGCTGTTTTTCACTTTGAAAATAAAAAAAAAATGCTTAAAAAAAGGTGTGAAATGCAGTTGCGTTTTCGTAAATGTTTTGTTTATCTCCTTGGTAGAGTGAATTTTTTAATGAAAATCAGTTTTAAAAATGCGTGCGCAGCTTCTGATCAGTTATGTTATGTTATGTTATAGGCATTTATACAGCGCGAACGGTTACCCAAAGGTGTCCTGGCGCTAGCTGCTCTCAAATTGGGCACTGAGGTGGAAGACAATTTTTACAAAGTAAAAGCCATGTCTTCAATTCCTTCCCTGAAAGGTTAGGATATTATGTGTGTTTCTCAAATGAAAAGGGAGATCATTCCAGGCCTTAGCAGCACCGGCAATAAAACTTCTCCCTCCCCATGCGACTTTTTTTATGGGTGGTACTGATACCAACTTAGCACCAAGGGAGCGAAAGAGTTCTTATGGGTTGATACCATTTCAGATGCTGTTTAAGGTAGTCTGGGCCTGTACCTTGCAGTGCTTTATGCACGGTGCACAGGGCCTCAAAGCGTTACCCTTTTCCTGACAGGCAGCCAGTGAAGATTTTTGATTTCCGTGGCAATAGGAGTAAATTTCGAGTGCCAGTAAGCAGTCTTGCCGCCGCATTTTGCAACAATTGGAGCTTGTTCATGAACCGTTCTTGAATGTTTAAGTAAAGACCATTGCAGTAATCCAGCCTAGACATGATAAGTGCCGTGACTACTGTCCGCCGACTGTCTACTGGTAAGAAATGTAGTATTTTTTTAATCATTTTGAGGGTATAAAAAGTGGCTGAGGTTACTGCATTTATCTGATCACCAAAATTAAGCTTGTCATCAATTATCAGTCCTAAATTCTTTACTTTCTTGGTGGGTGTAGGGAGAGTACCCAATGTATCCGGCCACCAATTGGGGGTCCAAAAATTGGCATCATTTCCAAATAAGATGACCTCAGTCTTACCTGAATTAAGTTTCAGGCAGTTTTGCGACATCCACCTCCCGACTGCCGCCATACAGTCGTGGAACTGAATGTCAATTCCTACTCCCTGTCCTGGTCGCAGAGCCACCACAATTTGTGTGTCGTCTGCATAAGAAGTGAGGTCAAAACCAAAGAGCCAATTAAGAAGCCAGGGAAGAGACATATACGTTAAAAGAGAGTCGGACTAAGGGAGGATCCCTGAGGGTACTCCACAGAGGCAGGGAAAACGGTTTGGAATAAAATTCATCTAGTGCCACAATTTGAGATCTGCCCGTTAGGAAGGACTTCAGCAGCTTCCATGCCTTACCCTGAATCCCGCATGCTGATAATTGGTTCAGCAGTAGGTCATGATGGACCGTATCAAAGGCCGCCGATAAGTCCAACATAATCAAGGCGGCCTTGCCTCCCCTATCCAATACTTCTCTAATTTCTTCAGTGGACTTAATGAGGGCAGACTCAGTGCTATGTCCCTCTCTGAACCCATACAGGAAAGCCCAGACACTCTTGAAAAAGCTGGACTGCAGGAATTTAAAACACTAACAGGCCTCGCAATCGCTGAAAGCTGCCAGGAATGTCCACACCAGTTTCAGCAGAAATAGTTGGCACACACATCATTCCTTAAGATTTCATTAATTGCGCGGATAATTTTGGCAATTAACGAACGGCCTTGTGCCTCGAGTGAGTGACTTGCGGATGAGTGAGTGTCTTCTGGGGCCCTGACGAGCCACCCGGCCCCTCCCAGTGGCCCCGGTATAAAAGGCCACATTGGCGGAGTTGGGAGCACAGGTTTTGGAAGCTGCAGGAGCCCAGACACATCTTGACTGCGCGTGACCAGCGGAGAGTTACCAAGATCACAATGGAGCAAGGTGGCCATGTGTTCAGGAGCCTGAGGGCAGCCGTCGTCCTGCTGCTGCTGCTGGGACTCCACAGTGCCGGTAAGTGGCGCCAGCGAAGGCCTCTCTCTGGGGATGGCTCTCAGCCTGCAGGCGGCACAGGACGAGGGACGGAGAGACAGCACTGCTGTCTAAAGTACAGGGTGGGGCGGAAGACTGTAAGTGTGGGAGAAAGGAGATTAGTCAACTTGTTACCTGTGGGAGAAAGGAGGCTAGTCAACTTGTTACCTGTGGATGAGAGAAGGTGAGGCAGCATGTTACCTGTGGAGAAAGGAGGCTAGTCAACTTGTTACCTGTGGAAGAGAGAAGGCTAGTCATCATGGGACATGTGGGAGAAAGGAGGCTAGTCAACATGTTACCTGTGTAGAAAGGAGGCTAGTCAACATGTTACCTGTGGAGAAAGGGGGTTAGTCAACATGGTACCTGGGAGAGAAAAGAGGCTAGTCAACATATTACCTGTGGAGAAAGGAGGCTAGTCAACATGTTACCTGTGAGAGAAAAGAGGCTAGTCATCATGTTACCCGTGGAGAAAGGAGGTTAGTCAACATGTTACCCGTGGAGAAAGGAGGTTAGTCAACATGTTACCCGTGGAGAAAGGAGGTTAGACAACCTGTTACCTGTGGAGAAGGGAGGCTAGACAACATGTTACCCGTGGAGAAAGGAGGTTAGTCATTATGTTACCCGTGGAGAAAGGAGGTTAGTCAACATGTTACCCGTGGAGAAAGGAGGTTAGTCAACATGGTACCTGTGGGAGAAAGGAGGTTAGACAACCTGTTACCTGTGGAGAAGGGAGGCTAGACAACATGTTACCTGTGAGAGAAAGGAGGCTAGTCAACTTGTTACCTGTGGAGAAAGAAAGCTAGTCATCAGGTTACCTGTGGGAGAAAGGAGGCTAGACAACATGTTACCTGTGGAGAAACGAAGCTAGTTATCAGGTTACCTGTGGAGAAAAGAAGCTAGTCATCAGGTTACCTGTGGGATAAAGTAGGCTAGTCAACATGGTACCTGTGGGAGAAAGGAGGCTAGTCAACTTGTTACCCGTGGATGAGAGAAGGTGAGGCAACATGTTACCTGTGGAGAAAGGAGGCTAGTCAACATGGGACCTGTGGGAGAAAGGAGGCTAGTCAACATGTTACCTGTGTAGAAAGGAGGCTAGTCAACATGTTACCTGTGGAGAAAGGAGGTTAGTCAACATGGTACCTGTGAGAGAAAAGAGGCTAGTCAACATGTTACCTGTGGAGAAAGGAGGCTAGTCAACATGTTACCTGTGAGAGAAAACAGGCTAGTCAACATGTTAGCCGTGGAGAAAGGAGGTTAGTTAACATGTTACCCGTGGAGAAAGGAGGTTTGTCAACATGGTACCTGTGGGAGAAAGGAGGTTAGACAACTTGTTACTAGTGGAGAAGGGAGGCTAGACAACATGTTACCTGTGGAGAAAGGAGGTAAGTCAACATGGTACCTGTGAGAGAAAGGAGGCTAGTCAACATGTTACCCGTGGAGAAAGGAGGTTAGTCAACATGGTACCTGTGGGAGAAAGGAGGTTAGACAACCTGTTACTAGTGGAGATGGGAGGCTAGACAACATGTTACCTGTGAGAGAAAGGAGGGTAGTCAACTTGTTACCTGTGGAGAAAGGAAGCTAGTCATCAGGTTACCTGTGGGAGAAAGGAGGCTAGAGAACATGTTACCTGTGGAGAAAGGAAGCTAGTTATCAGGTTACCTGTGGAGAAAAAAAGCTAGTCAACATGGTACCTGTGGGAGAAAGGAGGTTAGACAACCTGTTACCTGTGGAGAAGGGAGGCTAGTCAACATGTTACCTGTGGGAGAAAGGAAACTAGTCAAATTGTTACATGTGGAGAAAGGAGGCTAGTCAACATGTTACCTGTGGGAGAAAGGAGGATAGCTGACATGCTACTTGTGGTAGAAAGAAGGTTAGTTAACATGTTACCTGTGGGACAATGAAGGTTGGTCAACATGTTACCTGTGGGAGAAGAGGGGTTAGTAGACAAGGTAACACAAATCACTGCTGGGGTTATAAATGCAGCAACATGCAACCTTTGGTTTAATGCATTCCCTTTTTTGAGTGAGTGTTAGACCTGGCATCATTGGCGCGGGTCTCCCTTCCTCTTTTCGCTTCCTATCTTTTATGTTGGCTGGATTTAGATGCTCTGGGCGCTGTGCCACTACCAATCAGTGCCACAGCGCGAATGCTCCCTGTGTAAAGATGACTGTATGAATTGGGATAACCATAATTGGCTCGTTTGGTTTACCTGTCAGTCCCTAGTATAAGTGCACTGTGTGTGCCCAGGGCTGGTAGACCAAATACTGCTGGTGGGCCGGCAGCGCTGATTTGCGCTACCCACCGAAGCAGCTTTTAAAGTATGTCTGTGTAGCATGTTCTAATAGCGAGTTACCCTCCATTTCACTGTTTACTATTGTGAGGCTATCCGTTCTCATAGGCCGGAATGGGCAGGCTGAGTATTACATTCCATAATCCTACCTGCCCCCAGGAACCTGATAGGAAATTCGAATTTGATATGTTTAAGCTCAGGACATTGAGATACATCTTTTAGTAAGGATTATTTGCGTAGCCCGTGTTCGAAAATGCCTCTTCTAGAAACGAGGTATTTTCTTGCCTTAGCTTTCCTGTAGGCTTTGCTAGTGTGTGTATTGGCCGTCTGGTTTTGGAGCAGCAGGGCCAGCTGGGTCAGACCTGGCTGGAGAGAGAGATCGGCATTTAGAGTATGGGGAGGAGTGACTCTTTGATCTGAGCAGGGCCGTGCCTGGCAAGGTGAATGATGGCTCCACCTCCCACTGGGCATCTGATAGCAGACCCCTGGATTCCCAAAGGGCAGGATGTCGCCTCGTAAACCAAGTGCTCCCCGACCCCACCAAACTGGTTCTGGCTGGATTCAGTGATTTGTGACTTTAGAGAACAAAGACTTTTTAGGTATAAAACGCTGCGCTGAAACCTTTTTCAAGTGTGTTCCTTCTGGATGTCAAGACGAAACTCTGTCCGAGTGAACAGAGGAAAGGACTTTGAAACTTTCACCAAGCTTGCTGAAGAAACTACCCAAGGGCCTGAATTGAGAGCGCCTCCTGCTGAAGTCTCAGGGACATTAGACTTCACCCCGTCAGCCGTCTGAATTCCTGTGCGAGGGATTCTACTTGCAGGTGAGGCCTCCGTCGAGTAATACGGAGCCTCTAGTTCTACTGTGAGGAACGCGGACTGGTAACCCTTGTTAACTCTGTGTGGGCCGCCGCAGCTAAGAGAGCTGCCGCCGCTGAGAGCCCGCCTTAATTTGAACCTTCGGAACCTTCGCTGAATCTGTGTGGGCCGCCGGAGTTAAGAGAGAGCTGTAGCCGCTGAGTGCCCGCCGTTGTGCCAGCCTGGTCGAGATCATCCTTTGTCCTGTGGGCCGCCACAGCTAAGAGAGAGCTGCTGCCGCTGAGTGCCCGCATCTTGGCCAACTTTGCCTCATCGTGATTTGTCCTGTGGGCCGCCGCAGCTAAGAGAGAGTTGCTGCCGCTGAGTGCCCGCACCTTTGCCAACTTTGCATCATCGTGATTCGTCCTGTGGGCCGCCGCAGCTAAGAGAGAGCTGCTGCCGCTGGGTGCCCGCACCTTTGCCAACTTTGCATCATCGTGATTTGTCCTGTGGGCCGCCGCAGCTAAGAGAGAGCTGCTGCCGCTGATTGCCCGCACCTTTGCCAACATTGCATCATCATGAGTCGTCCTGTGGGCCGCCGCAGCTAAGAGAGAGCTGCTGCCGCTGTGAGCCCGCCACGGAGCTGCACGACGAGAGTCATCGCCACCACCAGCCCGGGCCGCCGCAGCCGCGTGCTGCTGCCGCTGAGAGCCCGCCTGTCCCCGAGTGCCCGACCCATTGTGAGTGCACGTTGCGGACCACTGCAGTCAAGAGTTGTGGTCGCTGGGAGTCCGCCTGTCACCGTCTCAGCTTCTTCGAGAAGCTGCGTGCTGTGTACCCGTCCAACGGCAGGTATCTGGTGCGCAACGGGTCGCGTAGACCCAGGCCTTGAACTCAGTCAGTGCCACGTTCTGGTGAATACGTTATTGCCTTTTTAAGTCCCTACTGATTTACGTGCATTGTGGCTGGTTAAATTGCTTTGAGAGTCTTGTGTTAAACCTTAGATAAAGATACTATTTTTCTATACCTACTTGAGTTGTGTCCTTTTGTGGTGTCGTTACTGCCTTATTGTGCATGGTCATAAATACTTCACACACTTCCTCTGAGATAGGCCTAACTACTCGTGCTACGTTACCACAGGGTTGAGCAGGGGTTATCAAAGGGGGTAGCCCACTTGCCCTGACTTAGGAAGAAGGGTCCCTTTTGGACATTGGCGCCAGCCAGTGCCAGCTACAGACCCCCATTTCTAACAGTGATTATGTATGGCTTTAAAGTCCACCTATTGAGCATTATGGCGAGTCCTGGTGACCAAATATGTCCTAGTTCTAGAGGCCACATCTATAATTTAGTATTCACTTCTGGAGGCCACATCTAGAGTAAATAGGTACATTAATACCTCTATGTCTCATTAATAATAGATATGTTTATAAGATGCATGTCTTTCTGCGCCATAGTCATGCGCATAGCATGCATAATCACTCCACATTACAACAGCACAAGATACCTCCAAGTTAACCCTCTCATCACCGTGCTCTCTATAACACCATTGTCTCTCTTGTAAAACGTTGCTCTTAGAAATGTTACAGATGTTAGATAAATCATGAAAATAAATAATTTGTCAATTTCTGGCTGCCATGTCGAGAACCTTGTACCCAGTGCTGGCTTGGTGGACCAGCTCTGAGGCAACATGTAGAGTGTTGTCCATTTCTGGAGGCCACATCTACAGAAGTATTCTCAGTTTTAGAGACCACATCTACAGAGTTATTCTCAGTTCTGGAGGTCACATCCACAGAGTTATTCTCAGTTCTGGAGGCCACATCTACTGAAGTATTCTCAGTTCTGGAGGTCACATCTACAGAGTTATTCTAAGTTCTGGAGGCCACTTCTACAGAGTTGTTCTCAGTTCTGGAAGTCACATCTACAGAGTTATTCTCAGTTCTGGAGGCCACATCTACAGAGTTATTCTCAGTTCTGGAGGTCACATCTACAGAGTTATTCTCAGTTCTGGAGGCCACTTCTACAGAGTTATTCTCAGTTCTGGACGTCACATCTACATCGTTATTCTCAGTTCTGGAGGCCACATCCACTGAAGTATTCTCAGTTCTGGAGGCCACATCTACAGAGTTATTCTCAGTTCAGAAGGTCTCATCTACAGAGTTATTCTCAGTTCTGGAGGCCACATCCACTGAAGTATTCTCAGTTCTGGAGGCCACATCTACAGTTATTCTCAGTTCAGAAGGTCTCATCTACAGAGTTATTCTCAGTTCTGGAGGCCACATCTACAGTTATTCTCAGTTCTGAAGGTCACATCTGTTCTAAGGTATCAGGTTCTACAAGACGAGCACTCATCTAGAGCATCTCAGTCTGGAGCGCGGTGTTCAGCAGCAGGTCAAAAGGCCAGATTTGGAGTACAGTACTGGTTCTAGAGAGGACACTTACAGTGTTGTGTCCAGGTCTAGAGAAGGATGGAGGCAGCTTGCAGACAGAAACAGAGGTCTGAGGATGTTAGGCGGTATTCTAGACCTTATATGAAAAGCTGCTGGGGTTTGAACTTGTCAAGTCAGGAAGAGGGGGTGAGATGATAGAATCATCTCAAGATCTTTGGGGTGTTAATGCTGTTGAGGTAGTGAGGGAATTCCAGAAGTCCTGAGGCTCTTAAACAGAGAGGGTCTGATTTAAATCTTGTCAGATGGGTTACTCCGTCACAACGGTGATATAAATCCCAATGGCCCTCCATTAACCATATCTAGAAGGGAAATTCTGCATTATTATTAGGTGTGTCCGAAATGTGTGTGATTTCCTCTTGTGTAGTTATGCACAGCTTCAGAAAACTTACACGAAATTAAAACGTGTAATTTAGTGCTACATTTGAGTGTGAAATGCACACTTATGTCAATTGTGGATGCGAAGACACATTTCACACAAACATTTTATCATAAACCACAACTGCTGCAAAAAACAGCTGCTCGTGTTCTGTGTGTTTGCTTTGCTCCCACATACCTGTGATATGATCTTTACTTCAATTAAGTTGAGTTTAGGTGATGTGGCGTAATGGTGTAATTCCAGGAATTTTGCATAAGTAGTGGAAGGAGAATACGGTAATGTAACATTAAATTTACCTGTGTCTGGCTATTACTGACCTGACGGTTTCTGGGTGAACCCTTGGGCCACACGCCTATCTTACTTTTGACTTCACCTGGATCCAGCATAGATTGATGATCAATAGTTGTTGAAGACTGGTGTTGGCACTCATTGCACATGGTCTGGACTGGAAGTCAAAGGTCAGACACTAAAATAAAAAGATATTTAAATTACTTTAGGACAGATTCCAGAGTGAGATATTATTCAGAGGGCGTAGACTTCTGAGTACAGCTATGTCCTCAGGCTGGTTCCACCCTTGATGCAACAAACAGTGGCGACCTAAGCGGTGCGCAGTGTAAATATAAAAAGCAACATTGCGGTTGATTGTCATGGCATGCAGCTCTCACAAAGAGCCCAAAAGCACAGTTGGTATCACTCAGCGTTTCCTCCAGAGCTGCTCTAATGAGGTCTGGGCTCTTCACAACTGTTGGTCCAAGGACAAACCAGCTTTCAACACCGGGGCTGTGACAGAGGTGAACCATAAAAACCTTACCTTCTTTCAACAGCCTTATCTTCTTTCTTCAGCCTTACCTTACATCACCAGCCTTTCCTTACTTCTCCAGCCTTACCTTCCTTCACCAGTCTTACCTTCTTCACCAACCTTACCTTCCTTTACCAGCCTTACCTTCTTTCATCAGCTTTACCTTCCATCACCAGCCTTACCTTCCTTTTCCATCCTTACCTTCCTTAACCAGCCTTACCTTCCATTACCAGCCTTACCTTTCTTAACCAGCCTTACCTTCCATCACTAGCCTTACCTTCTTCACCAGCCTTACATTCCTTCACCAGCCTTACCTTCTTTCATCAGCCTTACCTTCCATCACCAGCCTTACCTTCCTACTCTAGCCTTACGTTCCTTCACCAGACTTACCATCCTTAACCAGCCTTAGCTTCCATCACCAGCCTTACCTTCTGCACCAGCCTTACCTTCATTCACCAGCTTTACCTTCCACCACCAGCCTTACTTTCCATCACTAGCCTTACCTTCCATCACTAGCATTACCTTCCATCACCAGCCTTACCTTCCATCACTAGCCTTATCTTCCATCACCAGCCTTACCTTCTTCACCAGCCTTATCTTCCTTCACCAGTCTTACCTTCCTTCTACAGCCTCACCTTCCTTTCTCCAGCCTTACCTTCCTTCACTAGCCTTAACTTCCTTCAATAGCCTTACTTTCCATCATGAGCCATATCTTCCTTCAACAGTGTTACCTTCCATCAACAGCCTTACCTTCTTTCACCAGTCTTACATTCTATCCCCAGCTTTACCTTCCTTCACCAGCCTTACCTTCAATCACCATCCTTACCTTCCTTCACTAGCCTTACTTTCTATCTACAGCGTTACCTTCAATCACCAGCCTTACCTTCCTTAGCCAGCCTTACCTTCCATCACCAGCCTTACCTTCCTTAGCCAGCCTTACCTTCCTTCACCAGCCTTACCTTCCTTCACCAGCCTTACCTTCCATCACCAACCTTACCTTCCTTCATCAGCCTTACCTTCCATCAAAGCCTTACCTTCCTCCACCAGCCTTACATTCTTTCACCAGTCATCTTCCATCACCAGCCTTACCTTCCTTCACCAGTCTTACTTGCTTCACTAGCCTTACCTTCCTTCACCAGCCTTACCTTCTTTCACCAGTCTTACCTTCCTTCACCAGCCTTACTTCCTTCACTAGCCTTACCTTCCTTCACCAGCCTCACCTTCCATCATCAGCCTTACCTTGGTACTCTAGCCTTAACGTCCTTAACCTAGAGATGTTCATATGAAATTAATGTGCAATGCAGATTCGGTTTGTGTTCCGTAAACTTACCTTGTGTAAGATAAATTCTCAAAACTGTTTTTTCTTCAATTTTAACAAAACTTTTCTCTAGGGTCCTTGGGCTTAGATATCTTACATGTCAGGAATGTATTTGCACATTTCCATTGCATCCTCGAAGAAAACTAAAATAGGAGTATATGTGCTGCCTCCTGCATATGTCCCAGGCGCTAATGCATTCTAGGGTCAACATCTCATTTAGATCATGTACCACCCTGGGCCTAATGTTCACAGAACCGCTGTCCTGGCCTCGGGTGTCTGCGAGTACAGCGCCTGGAGTCCAAATGCTAGATTCTAAGCTCTGTGACGGCTCCAGGACCTCTGCGGAAGGTCTCTGCTCAAGGATCACTGCTGGTCTCAAGGGGTGAAGAAGTTTCTACTCAACTATTAATTGGTGATGTGAGAGGGATAAGAGGCTGGACCCCAGAGGACTAGTCACTCACAGGGTGCAGGGGGTGGGGGCAGCAGAGATGTGGATCTGACAGCTCATTGAGACCCCTAGTACCAGTGGCTGCTGCCCTCCAGTGGTACAAGTGGAATCTGCAGTTACACACGCCATCACTACCGCAGATGGGTAGGCAGCATCGCATGCTCTGCCCCCCAGTGATAGGAAGAGGGAAATGCAGCCTAGGAAGCTGTTTAAGTTTTCAAAACATGGAAAACAAGCATTGAAAATGCCAAGTGGTCGCACTTTCCCAGCTCTGTGGTCGTTGAATTGAATTTAAATTTGGATGTGTAACGCGCGCTAATACCCGGAGGTGTCTAGGTTGCTATTGGCTTTGCCAAAGTCAGCTGATTTTAAAATGTATTAGTAAATCAAAAACTCTAATGTTTTTTTTGGGGTGGAGGTCAAACAAATACCACATCTTAACCATTAACAGGAAACTAACAACTAGAAGGGGTAGCTTTTCAGGTGCTTAGCATAACTAGTGATTTGCCTTTATTACAATACATTCCATTAAACCATAAAAAGTATTTACACCTATTTTTCCGAGACTTTGACTTAATGTCATAGAAAACAAAAATAAATTGCAAAGTCTTAAACTAATGCAGATATAAGACAGCTCAAATATTAGAGACAGCCAGCCAGGGTTTCACGGTGAGGCGCTCATGCTGCATAGACCATCCATCAACAGTTGGTCCATGTGCACTTGATACGTTTCCAAGAACCAGATCCTACAAGGCTAAGCATTAGGGTAACTGACACCTTAAAGGTTGAGTGTATGCAATGGTTCAATTGGTGCATTCTTTATTATTGGGGGTCACTTTATCATCTGAGAAATATTGTTTTTAATGTCACAATTTAAGGTTGAAAAATGTTGACTCTCGCTTTGTTTATTTAGTGTTTTCTCGTGTTTTTATTGTCATGTATGTCTTGGTGCTAAGTGGCATCTTACTCTGATTGTTAGAATCATTAAAAATAGTAAACACTGAAAATTAAAGCTATCAAAACTGTCAGTACTCTGACTGATTTGCCAAAACTGGATAGGTGGTATTCACTAGCTGCAAAGTATTTTTACATCGCACCTTTGGTTGACGCACATGCGCAATGAACACATGCTGAGCCCTCTGCGCACAGGCTTCATGTTGCTGTTTGTCTTCTCTCCACAGCTGCGCAAACCACGACTACCGCGGCCAACACGACTACACGTAAGTCACCTGACGTCACATCAGCCAATGGTATTTTCATGCCTGTGGCTTCACCACTGGTTCTTATTTTTTAGAATCCAGTTTCTGTGAACAGAAAGGTGATGAAACACAAACTCTAAAATAGACAATTTAAGTAAGGGTGGAATGGCGTTGGCTACTTGTTATAGTACACATTTGAGGATGAGACGAAGAACCCCATTGGTCATAGAAACTACAGTTTTCTGTTGTGACATTCCTTGCTCAATGATGGCATATTTATGAAAGGGGTTGGGTCATGCTTGCACCATGCAATGAGGTGCACGTGCGACACAAGCCCAAAATGTGATTTATGAAGCCACGCAAGGCCACCTTCCGTGGCCCTGAATCTGGAGTAACGCAACACAGCACAAATAATTGCAGTGCGTTTCTCTGCCCTGAGAAGGCATTCCATGGGCATTGCGTGGGTGTTCCCATGCAACCCCCATGGTTTTGTACACGTTCCCAGATGTACCAAAAGTGGAAGGCTTGGGAATGTGCTAAAAGATAGGCCTTCCCAGGGGAGGCGCAACGAGAAGAAATATCGTTATTTCTCCTCCTTAGTTCCTCTGAATGCAGCACACCTAGAAAGAGGAAAATGCCTGTCAGGATTGTTTTTGTGGATGAGTGTGCTTCTTCCTGCGCTAAAACAATCATGCATGCAACACAGGCACCCTTCCACCTGAGAAGCTTTTTTCTCTTTCTAGGTGTGCTGTAGAATGCAGCACACATAGAAAGAGGAAAAAACGAGGAGAAATAAACATATTTCTCCTTGTTACGCCTCTCCTGGGAAGGTGTATATCTTTGGCGCATTCCGAGGTTTACCAGTTCTTGTAAATCTGGGAGTGGGTCATAATCTATGGATGTTGCATGGGAGCACCCACCGCAACACCATGGAAACTCCTCTCTGGTGCAGAGTAATGCAAGACAGATATTTATGCTGCGTTACATAACTCGAGAGTTATGAAGGCACGCAGGGTCACGCAAGGTGGCCTTGCCTGGCTTCATAAATCTCATTTTATGTTACGTGATGCAAGAGCGATGCAAACGGGCTCATAAATGTGCTCCGCTGTGTTTGCTGTCATCACCTGAAAACGGCGAGCGCACCTCTATCTTTGAACACTCACTCCTTATTAAATCGGGGAGAAGCAATGAGTCCACAGGGTGCATCCTCACTGACCCTACACCGAAATGTAGGCCTCGATGTACCCTACACATCATTTCTCCCTAGTATGCCAGAAGAAAGCACCTCCACCCGTAAAGGATGTTTAATTCTCCGTGCAGTAGGATGCCAATGTCCTTTTCGTCCACTTATGTGTCCGTTTAAAGAGAAATATAGAAGATGTCGAAAAGGTAAACACAAGCCAAACTTACGCAGATAGTTTCAAACCAGCATCAGCCCCCAGGAGCTTCTGGGATGTTCTGTGAATTGTGAGATAAGATATATGGGGGCATATTAACAAGCCGGCGATCAAAACTTATCGCCGCTTTAGCGTCTGTTTTCAGACGAAAAGCGGCGATAATTTTATCGCTGTATTAGCAAGGTCACGCTATCGCGTGAATCCTTGCCCTATCGCCCTTTCCCATAACGCCCATCCTGCATCTCTAATGAGATGCAAGGTGGGCGTTACTGGCGTACCCCAGATGGGCTACGTTGTAAATATCGCCGATGTGCACATCGCGATATTTACAAGGCAGCCCACAGGATGATAGCAGACGTTAGATTTTGGCGAAAACGCCGTTTTCGCCAAAATCTAACGTCTGCTATTATCCCGACTTAGCCATCCCTAACATAGGGGGTGGATTGTGCTGATACGACCACAGGGTCGTATCAGCAAGGTTATCACCGTTTTGCAGGGAACATCGCTGGAAAACCAGCGATGTTCCCTGCAAAACGGCGATAACCTCGCTATCTCTGGAATTTTTATCGCCCTGGAGAAGCGTGTTGTTAATAACGCGCTACCAGGGCGATAATTTCAGAGATAGCCAGCGATAAGATATCTATCGCTAAGCACGGCCAGCGATAATTATCGCTGGCCGTTGATAATATGCCCCATGGTATTTCCAATATAATGTTCCATGCTCTGTTGTATTTGGGGGTGCTGTCACTTCCATCAATCAGACATGCTTTCTTCTGTTCGACTCTTCCTACGTTATTACAGTGGTGGCTGACAGAAATAAAGACTGGTGGGTGGGTGGAGGGGGCACGGGTGTGAGGGGAAAAGAGGGCCGGCAGGAAGTGTGTGGGGGGTTAATAAATAATAATTAAAAAAAACACTTACCTGGTGCTGCCGCCCACCTCGCGCTCCTCTATTCCTGGTCCCAGAAGTCCTTGGGACAGCATCGGACTCCCCATCTAATCCCCACGCTCGCTGCTTTCAAGCATGAGAGCAGCATGGGGATTGGCCTGAGTGGGCTAGATTAACATTCGCTCAGGCACAGGGAGTTTGCGCTGTTTCTCCAACCGACTGTACATTATAGCTGGGTTGGAGAAACCTAAGTGCGCATGTCAGTTTGGCCGGCCTGAAACGGCTGGCCAAACTGACATGCGCACTTAAAAGTGCACATTTGCCACTGACTTCCCCCCTTCCATGGCCCGGCCTCACCCCTCCCTGCGCACGCTGGCTCAGAGCCAGCAGCTGAAAAATAAAACAATAGTAAAATATTGTTTAATTTTTCAGCTCCTGGCTTTGAACCAGTGGGGCGACGCTCCTCCACCATTGTGGAGGAGCGCGCTGCTGCAGTATTACCACATTGCTCAAAGCCAGAAGGTTTTGGGGTTTGCAGCATCACTGCCCCTCTTAACTCCTTTCGAGTCTGTGAAATAGTTCATAGGCTGAAAGAGGTGTTGAGAAGAACCATCAGGGGCAAAAAAGGTGCATGAAACTTAGAGAATGTGTTTAAAGGTTTGGGAATCTCTGAACCATGGTTCTACCCACTCCGTGAAGATGGCCTGCCAGAGTGGCCCTAACAGCACCAACGTTCTAGCTTGTAGTTCAGGGATGCGCAGGATGTAGTAGCAAATCTAATTTCTGAACCCACCTTCTGTTCCCCTCACCAGCCGCAACCACCACCACACCTGCCACAACCATCCCCACAGCAGCTGAAACTACCACCCCACCAGCCGTAACCACCGCCACAACAGTCAAAACCACCACCCCACCAGGCGCAACCACCACCCCACCAGGCGCAACCACCACCACACCTGCCACAACCACCACCATATCGGACCCAACCACCACCACAGGAACCGGAAGCACTACCAGCAGTGGAGGTAGGTTGTACTGTATTGTAATAACATTTATGTATCGCTTATTAACCCTGAGGAGGCATTGGAGCACTTTACGCAGGACAGCCTGCTGCTCCAGAACCTAAGAATGCATGAACCTCTCTAGCCTCTTTCCCATCTGCAGGTTATACTCTTCCACCAGCAGGGGGCAATGGCCAGTATCCCCCTGCCCAGTAACCACTGACAACCTGACCATGGGTGGTGTATCCACGCATCTTACCCTAGCAGGGAGTTCTGCTGCCACCACCAATCTTCGTCTACCCCACAACCACATGAGGGGCCGATTCACAGAGGTAAACTTATACTTTTGTGCAAGTTTACAACTTTTCAGTATTCAGAAAGGTAAAATTAGACCAAAAGTCTAACTTTACTAGTAGTAACTTAACTTTGTGAATACTGAAAAGTAGTAAAGTTGGACTTTTGGTCTAAGTTTACCTTTTTGAATACCGAAAAGTAGTAAAGTTGGACTTTTGGTCTAAGTTTACCTTTGTGAATACCGAAAAGTGGTAAACGTATACAAAAGTGTAAGTCTACCTCTGTGAACTGGGCCCGATGTGTTTATTGTCCCTGATCGCGGGCTTCTGCCACTTCCTTCCACTGCCACTGAACGAGGGGTGCGCCCTCGTCTCCCCGAGAGCGTTGAATTGCTTGTGATAAGTCTGCCTTTCAGGCTGCTATCTGATCACTGCTGTTGGGCAAAAAACTTCTGGCCCGATTCACAAAGGTAAACTGAGGCAAAAATCTAACTTTACGACTTTCAGTATTCACAAAGGGCATTTACAAGTAGTAAAGTTAAGTTAAGTTTAACTAAGACCAAAAGTCTAGTCTCAGTTAAACTTAAGACAAAAACTTAAGTTAAACTGATACAAAAGTCTAACTTTACTACTCGTAATTGCCATTTATGAATACCGAAAGTCCTAAAGTTAGACTTTCGTCTCAGTTTACCTTTGTGAATCGGGCCCGAAGTTTTTGTCCGTACCCGAAGGTTCCTGAGGCCCTCCAGGGCCACCAGAAGGTGTTGCAGAGTTGGCGAGATCCCTCTTGTACAAGCCTCTGGAGTGGGAGGACAGGCCCTTGGCTTCGAGTGTTGGTCCACCTCCATCGGGTCACTCCTTCTCACTGGGGCTGCCAGTGGAGGGGGTGGACTGCACCTCAGAGTTTTATGTTGGCTTGTGAACTGCACCCCACATTCACCAACTATGCCAGCACACTGCCGCTGACCTCTAGCCCTCCTAGCCCACTCCTTGTAACTGAGATCTCCTCCCCAAGGGCTGTTCAATTCGTACTCTTACCCCTCGCCCTCAAACTACCCCACAAGGCCTTCTTTTTCTTTCTTTGAAGCTGTAAACAACACTATTTTCAAATTAAAAGGTTGTTCATGTAGAAAAGAGCCCAGCTCAGAGAACCACACTGTAACCCGCAACATCACACCTTTCTGGCAGCGTCCTCCCCACAAGGCTGAGAAAGGCTGTGAACAGTTCTTGGGGGATTTCTCGTTCTATGGAGCCAGTGCACCCCAAGTTTATCCTGTGATAAACTGGGGGGGGTCTTGCAGAAGGGATGCCATCTCAGCTTACAAGTCCAAACCACAGCACAGCAGCAGAACCACTTGAATGAAACTGGTTATGGGGCAGCAGGAGCCGAGTGTGTGCTGCAGGAAGTGATCAATTCGCTTGAAACCTTACCTTAATCCAATGAGGGGTCACTTCCGGGTCACACAACACATACATAAGCCATTATTGCCTACCGGGGCCTAACCACGACCCATGACTGCACTATTCAGAGAGGCCTGAAAACCTTGACTTGTTGGGTAGAGTTACGAGACTAGTCATGTCACTGGAACACCTGCGAGAGTTTACTTTTGGGTCACCACCATGAACTGCCTCAGTCTCAACTGCACAGGTGTAAATGTGGGGAAGAGGCAGCCCCCACACACTGCTGTATCCACAGACACACACGGGCACTTGACATACATATGAAAGGAAGGGAGGGAGGGGGTAAGGGGGCCCCAATTCAGGTTCCAAATCATCCTGAAACCTCTTGAAACCCAATCTGTGCTGCTCCCAGCCTGTACTCTGCCACTGCAGCCCCCAAGGTTTGGAGAGTGCAAGTGGACGCTGCTAGCCGAGGGCAGAGGTCAGCGTCACCTAGGGTCGCTGCACACTAGGGCAGAGGTCAGCGTCACCTAGGCTCCCTGCACACTAGGGGAGAGGTATGCATCACCAGGGTCTCTGCACACTAGGGCAGACATCTGCCTCGCCAGGGTCCCTGCACACTAGGGGAGAGGTCTGCCGTACCAGGGTCCCTTACACTAGGGGAGAGGTCTGCTTCACCCATGGTCCCTGCACACTAGGGGAGAGGTCTATTTCACCCAGGATCCCTGCACACTAGGGCAGACATCTGCCTCACCAGGGTCCTGCACACAAGGGCAGAGGTCTCCTTCACCCATGGTCCCTGCATACTAGGGGAGAGGTCTGCATCACCTAGGGTCCCTGTACTCTAGGGCAGACATCTGCCTCACCAGAGTCCTGCACACTAGGGCAGACATCTGCCTCGCCAGGGTCCCTGCACACTAGTGGAGAGGTCTGCCGTACCAGGGTCCCTGCACACTAGAGTAGAGGTCTGCCTCACTGGGGTCCCAGCACACTAGGGGAGAGGTCTGCTTCACCCAGGGTCCCTGCACACTAGGACAGAGGTCTGCTTCACCCAGGGTCCCTGCGCACGAGGGGAGAGGTCTGCTTCACCCAGGGTCCCTGCACACGAGGGAGAGGTCTGCTTCACCCAAGGTCTCTGTACACTAGGACAGAGGTCTGCCTTGCCAGGGTCCCTGCACACTAGGGCAGACATCTGCCACACCAGAGTCCTGCACACTAGGGCAGACATCTGCCTCGCCAGGGTCCCTGCACACTAGGGGAGAGGTCTGCCGTACCAGGGTCCCTCACACTAGGGGAGAGGTCTGCTTCACCCATGGTCCCTGCACACTAGGGGAGAGGTCTGCTTCACCCAGGATCCCTGCACACTAGGGCAGACATCTGCCTCACTAGGGTCCTGCACACAAGGGCAGAGGTCGGCTTCACCCATGGTCCCTGCATACTAGGGGAGAGGTCTGCATCACCTAGGGTCCCTGCACACTAGGGCAGACATCTGCCTCACCAGAGTCCTGCACACTAGGGCAGACATCTGCCTCGCCAGGGTCCCTGCCACTAGGAGAGAGGTCTGCCGTACCAGGGTCCCTGCACACTAGGGCAGACATCTGCCTCACCAGGGTCCTGCACACTAGGGCAGAGTTCTGCTTCACCAATGGTCCCTGCACACTAGGGGAGAGGTCTGCTTCACCCAGGGTCCCTGCACACTAGGGCAGACATCTGCCTCACCAGGGTCCTGCACACTAGAGTAGAGGTCTCCCTCACTGGGGTCCATGCACACTAGAGTAGAGGTCTGCCTCGCCAGGGTCCCTGCACACTAAGGGAGAGGTCTGCTTCACCCATGGTCCCTGCACACTAGGGCAGACATCTGCCTCACCAGGGTCCTGCACACTAGAGTAGAGGTCTCCCTCACTGGGGTCCCTGCACACTAGAGTAGAGGTCTGCCTCGCCAGGGTCCCTGCACACTAAGGGAGAGGTCTGCTTCACCCATGGTCCCTGCACACGAGGGGAGAGGTCTGCCTCACCCAAGGTCTCTGTACACGAGGGGAGAGGTCTGCCTTACCTAGGGTTTCCTGCACACTAGGCGTGCCCACCTGATGACGCCCTGTCCTTTCCTTCACAGAGACCAAGGGCCTCGAAACCTGGAAGATCATCCTGATTGCTGTGTTCTCCTCCCTGGGGGGGCTGCTGCTCCTAACCCTGCTCTGCTTGGTAAGTCACCTGGGGCACCTAGCAGGGGCCGCGGGGTGTCTCTTTTGGGTCAGAGGGCTTCGTCAGATACCAAGGGGGAATCAGCTGAACGCCAAGGGCGCTGGGTTGCAGTGACGTAACGAAACTTGAACCCCTCCCCCCCCCACCCTTGCAAAGTACATGGTGAGGCCCCCTCCGGACTCAGGGTCTCTCAGGCCAGGGTACTGCGCTGAGGGGGGCCGCTGGAGCTCGGGCCCCCTGTTGCACTGCGGGGTCTGCGCCAGCGGGGATCTTTATTACCCCCACTGCTGGGATGTCTCTACTAGAGGTCTGCTCAGCCTGATCGTGGGTCTGCGATGGCCGCACGGGATGTCTCAAGAAGGAGGCGGCTCAGGCGGGAGGTAACCTGCCGCTATGTCTCTATAGTAGGAGCGGGGGTGTCTCTTCAGGGTGATGTCACTGCCTCCAGACATGGGTTGTCTCTTTGCGGAGGTATCACTTTCTCAAGTCCTAAGCTGTGGGTGGCAGAGGGAATGTCACAAGTAATGGATCATTAGAGACAGAGCGGTTGTCTCTTTAGGGAGATGTCGTATTTCATAGGTCAGAGGAGTAGTGTCAGCTGTTTCCATTTATCTGACGTCATTTGTCACAAGGTAGTGGCTGATGCCTTCACAGGGAAATGTTACTGTTAATCTAACGTCATGAGTATGGAAACAAGGCCAGTCTAAGAGCCTTGGCGGCTCATATGTACCCATGAGGGATGCACAGATATTTCCTGAATGAATGAAATGTCACTGGCTCGCCCTACCTTCACGTGCCAGCAGTGATATCTCTCAATGATGCGGAGTCTAGGGGGTAGCTCACGAGAGTGCAGCGACTTCCATCATAATTTGTTATTCACAGATATCTGACATAGGGTAGAAATGACTCCTATTACAAGAACATCTCTCCACAGCCTTGCTAGTCTCTGTTGTAAGTGTATCTCTCCACAGCCCCACTAGTCTCTGTTGGAGTGAATCTCTCCACAGCCCCACTAGTCTCTTTTGTAAGTGCATCACTGCACAGCCCTTCTAGTCTCTGTTGTAAGTGCAACTCTCCACAGCCCAACTAATCTCTGTTATAAGTGCATCTCTCCACAGCCCCACTAGTCTCTGTTGTAAGTGCATCCCTCCCTAGCCCCACTAGTCTCTGTTGAAAGTGCATCTCTCCACAGCCCCACTAGTCTCTGTTGGAGTGAATCTCTCCACAGCCCCACTGGTCTCTGTTGTAAGTGCATCTCTCCACAGACCCACTAGTCTCTTTTGTAAGTGCATCTCTCCACAGCCCCACTGGTCGCTGTTGTAAGTGCATCTCTCCACAGTCCCACTTGTCTCTGTTGAAGTGAATCTCTCCACAGCCCCACTAGTCTCTGCAGTAAATGCATCTCTCCACAGCCCCACTAGTCTCTGTTGTAAGTGCATCTCTTCACAGCCCCACTAGTCTCTGTTGTAAGTGCATCTCTCCATGGCCCCACTAGTCTCTGTCGTAAGTGTATCTCTCCACAGCCCCACTAGTCTCTGTTGTAAGTGCATCTGTCCACAGCCCTGGTACAATGGAAACCTTCCCTCCTTGGAGATTTATAGCCGCAGCTACTGAGATATTTCGCCAACTAAGAACCTCCTGGTCTGGTCCACGGGACGAAGTGCTTGTTCTGATGGCATCTCTGGCTGAGGACTGATGCCAGTGTGTGTGCCAATGAGGAAGTGTTTCCTCTGATAGCATTGTTAGCATCCCAGGCCCCTGGCTGTGGCCTGATGCCAGTGTGTGTGCCAATGAGGAAGTGTTTCCTCTGATAGCAGTGTTAGCATCCCAGGCCCCTGGCTGTGGCCTGATGCCAGTGTGTTTCCTCTGATAGCATTGTTAGCATCCCAGGCCCCTGGCTGTGGCCTGATGCCAGTGTGTGTGCCAATGAGGAAGTGTTTCCTCTGATAGCAGTGTTAGTATCCCAAGCCCCTGGCTGCTCCCTGATGCCAGTGTGTGTGCCAGTGAGGAAGTGTTTCCTCTGATAGCATTGTTAGCATCCCAGGCCCCTGGCTGTGGCCTGATGCCAGTGTGTGTGCCAGTGTGTTTCCTCTGATAGCAGTGTTAGTATCCCAGGCCCCTGGCTGTGGCCTGATGCCAGTGTGTGTGCCAATGAGGAAGTGTTTCCTCTGATAGCATTGTTAGCATCCCAGGCCCCTGGCTGTGGTCTGATGCTAGTGTGTGTGCCAATGAGGAAGTGTTTCCTCTGATAGTAGTGTTAGTATCCCAGGCCCTTGGCTGTGGCCTGATGCCAGTGTGTGTGCCAGTGTGCTTCCTCTGATACCAGTATTAGTATTCCAGACACCTGGCTGTGGCCTGATACCAGTGTGTGCCAGTGTTTTTCCTCTGATAGCAGTATTAGTATCCCAGGGATCTGGCTGAGGACTGATGCCCCCATGTTTGTGCCAATGAGGTAGTGGTTTATTCTAGTAGTACTATCAGTATCTCTGGCCTCAGGTGCACGTTGGCACCCAGCAGGAAGCTCCTGGCACATGCAGCTGGCAAGTAGTGACATCTTTCTTGTGTTTCTGCAGCTACATCCCTGGTCTCTGGGTGAGGGTTGGCAATCATCGGCAGTGCCAGTTGCTTCTGGGTAGCGGTGATGTCTTTTCGGACCTTGTTTTTAATTGTCTCTTAGGGTGGTGGGGATGCTTCTCCAATGAGTGCTGCGTCTCAGTGGTCGTATGGTACCTCTGGGATCAGGGTTGGCACACCATGGGCAGTGCCAGGAAGTTGCCACCGGGCAGTGGTTTCCTCTCCTTCCCTGTGGCAGTATCCCTCAGGAAGGTGCAGCTTCCTCTCCACGGTGCACTGTTTCTTCAGTGTCCTGGGGTACCTTTGGGGTGAGGGTTGGCACATAGGGCAGGGGTTACATCTCCTCTCTTCTGCCAGTGTCTCTCAGTTAGTTGTACCTTCCTTTCTGAGGGCACTATTGCTTCCCTGGCCAAAGAGTACCTCTGGGGTAAGAGATGGCACACAGTGGGCAGTGCCAGGTTGGTGCCACATGGAAACTGCTTCAGTATCTCACGGACAAGTGCAGGAGTTTCCCTCAATGGGGTTAGGTGGCGGGACTAGGCGTAGGGGCTGGCGATACTTGTGTACTAAGTGTCCTGCATCGTCCCTCTGGGTTGATGGTTGACAGTGGCACGCAGAGGGCAGTGCCAGGTTTGCCCCGCAAGATACTGACACATCTTCTTTGTTTTGATTTTTTTTGTAGGTCATGTCAGGGAAGTGCGGTGGTGGAAGCGGCTGCTGTCGTGGCCACAGTCAGAGCTCCGCTGCCTGCCCCGGGCTTGGCATGGACAACGTCACTTCTACGCACTGCTCTGGGCAGGACTTCCATGGTTTTGGGGGGCGCCAGGGCCCCCATTATTGAGGAGTGCCATGAACAGACGTGGCCCCAGCTCCACCGCCAGGTCCTTGAAAGAAGCTCTGGAGCTGTCGTCCGTTCTTCCATCCACCACCAGAGGGCGCAGCCCAGGACCAGCCGCGGTGCGCATGCGCGATGCTGGGACTCCCATAACTTCTACACTGCAGACTCTGACTTCACTTTCTCTGAGTCCAGCATTTCTTGTCTTTAGATTGTTTGCAAACTAATGTGTTTTATGGCGAATTTACCCAGATTCCTAGTGTGTGCTGCAGCCCGCAGACCAGTGCAATCACCCAGGATTACACTCAAGCTTGACACATTTCTCAAAAACATAGGGCCAGATTTAGATCTTGGTGGACGGATTACTCCAAACGGTGACGGCTATCCCGGCCTCCGAAATATAAATCAGATAGGATACCATTGGATTAATATTTGGGCACAGGGGATATCCATCACCTATGTGAGGGAGTAACCCGTCTGCTAAGATCTAAACCAGGCCCTACTGTCCATTTGACTACATTTGTTTACTTTTTGCTAGTTCGGAAGCGCTAAGAGATAGATAGTGAATTCTCAGTATTTTTCTAAAGTAGCAGTTAGCCTCTGGCTCTCTGCTGGGTGTTCTTGCAATCACTTACTCTCACTAAGGAGAGGATTGTGTGTTCAAACGGTGCAGAGCCCGTAGACTGGCTCTCTGCTGGGTGTTCTTGCGATCACTCACTCTCACTAAGGAGAGGATTGTTGTTCAAACGTTGCAGAGCCCGTAGACGGGCTCTCTGCTGAGTGATCCTACAATCACTCACTCTCACTGAGGAAAGGTTTGTGTCCAAACAGTGCAGAGTCCTTTTACTGGCTCTCTGCTGAATGATCATACAATCACTCACTCTCACCGAGAGGACTGTGTGCTCAAACAGTGCAGAGCTCGTAGAATAACTCTCTGCTGAGTAATCCTACGATCACTACCACAGTGAGAAGGGACTTATGTATACATTAAGTGCAAGGCTGAAAATTTGTTGCCTGTTAAGTGATCCTACAATCACTCACACTCACTGTAGGACCAGACTGTAGACTAAGATCACGTACTCTGGAAACAGGTGAAGTTTGTGCGCTCTCTCATACCAAGGAGCAGCCTGCACTCTTTAGTCAGAGCAGCATTTAATTTAAGTGCCAGGGCCCAAGAGGCCATTGTGACTGGCACTGCCCGCTGGTGCTGTGCCAGTA
Organism: Calotriton arnoldi; assembly: GCA_963921515.1. NCBI lineage: Eukaryota > Metazoa > Chordata > Amphibia > Caudata > Salamandridae > Calotriton > Calotriton arnoldi. The sequence continues at coordinate 8,211 of CAWUFW010006051.1, read as the reverse complement.
CCAATGCAACTACTAACCTTCAGAGTACTACAAGTGAAACACTCTGGCCTGGACGCGCAAGTATTCTTCATTTTTTATGTGTATTCTATGTTAAAAATGCAGCAGATATTTTTCACTTCAATCTTAGAGAAACAGCACCACCATGTGGTGCACTGTCATACGAGCCGGTATTGAGAATTAAGTGGTGGTGCCGAGCACCGGAAAGCACCAGCTCAGATTAAGCACTGGGTCTGAGACCATTTATGAATGCTGAGAGAGGAAGCTCCCATCTTGTATGAGTGCACTCTCAGGAAAGAGCGACCCAAGGAAGCTTGCATACTACCCAAGCACACACTCAGGAAAACATAAGGTTTATTCTTTCAAATCTGTCATACTCACTGAGGGGGCTCTTGCTGTCAGCAGCTGTCTCCCAATTTCAACTGTTTATGTTTAGCATGTGTCGTTCTTCGGTTGTTTTCCTTAATTTATTAGCACTATTTATTAAACGCAGAGGATATATTTATTTTTATGTGTACAATGCAGAGTTTGTGCCTCCGCACTGGAACTTATCTGGATCCAGGACGCCACCTGTGGCATGTTATAGATGCGCAGTGCCCTCTGAGCCACATTACAGCATCTGCTATGCCTTCTGAGGTGATCAGCAGTACCTGCAGAGGTGTGTTTTATAGGATTCGCAGCGCCTCCTGGGGCATGTTATAGGATTCACGGAGTCTTCTGGGGCGTGCGATAGGATTCACCGTGCCTCGTGTGGCATGCTATAGAATTCACTGTGCCTCTTGGAGCGCGTTATAGGATTCACAGCGCCTCCTGGGGCGTTATAGGATCCACAGTGCCTCGTGTGTCATGCCATAGAATTCACAGCTCCTCCTGTAGCGTGTTACTGGACTGACAGCGCCTCCTGGGGTGTGTTATCGGGTCTGCAGTGCCTCCTGGGGCATGCTATAGAATTCACAGCGCCTCCTGTAGCGTGTTACTGGACTGACAGCGCCTCCTGGGGTGTGTTATCGGGTCTGCAGTGCCTCCTGGGGCATGCTATAGAATTCACAGCGCCTCCTGGAGCGCGTTATAGGATTCACAGCGCCTCCTGGGGCGTGTTTTAGGATCCGCAGTGCCTCGTGTGTCATGCCATAGAATTCACAGCGCCTCCTGGAGCGCGTTACTGGATTCACAGCGCCTTCTAAGATGTGTTGTAAGATCGCAAATGTCAATTTTGTTGAAACTTCCTGCTAAATTACAGTGGTGAAGCATTTAGAAGCAGCTGATTCCAATCTGTCTCTGTGAATAAAGTGCACGTCCTTACAAAGGAGGAATGCTGTTTAATGATCTCTTCCTAAATGTCCTGTAGGCCTTAGGACCCCTTGGGGAATGTTCTACCGCTCGTACTTATGATTGTGTGTTTGAAATAAAATATTATCATGATCTGAGTATTTTTGTACTTCTTTTCATATTATGCGACTACCACTGTCACCCCCACCCTTGGCTACCAATGCCCCCCTTCTCTACCGCTCCCTCCAGCCTGGGGGGCTTGTTTATCAGGTAATCAAGTCAACAAACTTTATCAGCAAAAACAATGTTTACACAGAAGATAGAAATGTCCAAAACTACTTTATCTGAACTATTCTTTAAATGTGAGAACAAAAATCCTGGTCGATCACCAGACACTGAGATGTACTCCTAGCACCCGGCCCTCCTTCTGACGCTGAGATGTACTCCTAGAACTGGGCCCTTCTGCTGATGCTGAGATGTACTCCTAGAACTGGGCCCTCCTTCTGACACTGAGATGTACTCCTAGAACTGGGCCCTACTTCTGACACTGAGATGTACTCCTAGAACTGGGCCCTTCTGCTGATGCTGAGATGTACTCCTAGAACTGGGCCCTTCTGCTGATGCTGAGATGTACTCCTAGAACTGGGCCCTTCTGCTGAAGCTGAGATGTACTCCTAGAACTGGGCCCTCCTTCTGACTCTGAGATGTACTCCTAGAACTGGGCCCTCCTTCTGACACTGAGATGTACTCCTAGAACTGGGCCCTCCTTCTGACACTGAGATGTACTCCTAGAACCCGGCCCTCCTTCTGACTCTGAGATGTACTCCTAGAACCCGGCCCTCCTTCTGGCTCTGAGATGTACTCCTAGCACCCGGCCGTCCTTCTGACACTGAGATGTACTCCTAGAACCCGGCCCTCCTTCTGACTCTGAGATGTACTACTAGCACCCGGCCGTCCTTCTGACACTGAGATGTACTCCTAGAACCCGGCCCTCCTTCTGACTCTGAGATGTACTCCTAGAACCCGGCCCTCCTTCTGACTCTGAGATGTACTCCTAGAACCCGGCCCTCCTTCTGACTCTGAGATGTACTCCTAGAACCCGGCCCTCCTTCTGACACTGAGATGTACTCCTAGAACCCGGCCCTCCTTCTGACTCTGAGATGTACTCCTAGAACCCGGCCCTCCTTCTGACACTGAGATGTACTCCTAGAACCCGGCCCTCCTTCTGACTCTGAGATGTACTCCTAGCACCCGGCCCTCCTTCTGACACTGAGATGTACTACTAGCACCCGGCCCTCCTTCTGACACTGAGATGTACTCCTAGAACCCGGCCGTCCTTCTGACACTGAGATGTACTCCTAGAACCCGGCCCTCCTTCTGGCTCTGAGATGTACTCCTAGAACTGGGCCCTCCTTCTGACACTGAGATGTACTCCTAGAACCCGGCCCTCCTTCTGACTCTGAGATGTACTCCTAGAACTGGGCCCTCCTTCTGACACTGAGATGTACTCCTAGCACCCGGCCATCCTTCTGACTCTGAGATGTACTCCTAGCACCCGGCCCTCCTTCTGACACTGAGATGTACTCCTAGAACTGGGCCCTTCTGCTGATGCTGAGATGTACTCCTGGCACCCGGCCTTTCTGCTGATGCGTACTCCGAGCACCTGGTCCTACTGCCAACCCTGAGAAGTACTCTTAGCTCCCGGCCCTCTTTCCGACACTGAGATGTACTACTAGCACATGGCCCAACTGTTGATACTAAGATTTACTCCTAGCACCTGGCCCTTCTTCTGACACTGAGATTTACTCCCAGCACCTGACCCTTCTGCTGATGCTGAGATGTACTCCTAGCACCTGGCCTATCTCCTAATGCTGAGATGTACTCCTAGCACCTGGCCCTTCTCCTGATGCTGAGATGTACTCCTAGCACCTGGCCCTTCTGCTGACACTCAGATGTACTCCCAGCCCCTGGCCCTTCTGCTGATGCTGAGATGTACTCCTAGCACCTGCCCCTTCTGCCGACACTGAGAAGTACTCTTAGTTCCAGGCCTTTTTTCCGACACTGAGATGTACTCCTACTACCTGGCCATTCTACTGACACTGAGATGTACTCCTAGCACCTGGCCCTTCTGCTGACACTGCGATGTACTCCTAGTACCTGGCCATTCTACTGACACTGAGATGTACTCCTAGTACCTGGCCATTCTACTGACACTGAGATGTACTCCTAGCACCTGGTCCTTCTGCTGACACTGCGATGTACTCCTAGCTCCTGGCCCATCAGCCGACACCGAGATATACTCCTAGCACCTGGCCCATCAGCTGACACTGAGATATACTCCTAGCACCTGGCCCATTAGCTGACACTGAGATATACTCCTAGCACCTGGCCCATCAGCTGACACTGAGATATACTCCTAGCACCTGGCCCTTCTGCAGATGCTGAGATATACTCCTAACACCTGGCCCTTCTCCTGACGCTGAGATGTACTCCTAGCACCTGGACCTTCTGCCGACACTGAGATGTACTCCTGGCATTGCGCCCTTCTCTCAATACTGAGATGTACTTCTAGCACCTGGCTTGTCAGCCGAATCTGAGATGTACTCCTAGCATCTGGTCCATCAGCTGACACTAAGATGTACTCCTAGCACCAGGCCCTTCTGCCGACACTGGGATTTACTCCTAGCACCTGACCCTTCTGCAGATGCTGAGATATACTCCTAGCACCTGGCCCTTCTGCAGATGCTGAGATATACTCGTAACACCTGGCCCTTCTGCCGACACTGAGATGTACTCCTAGCACCAGGCCCTTCTGCCGACACTGAGATATACTCCTAGCACCTGGCCCTTCTGCAGACGCTCAGATATACTCCTAGCACCTGGCCCTTCTGCAGACGCTCAGATATACTCCTAGCACCTGGCCCTTCTGCTGACACTGATATGTACTCCTAGCACCTGGCCCTTCTGCTGACACTGAGATGTACTCCTAGCACCTCAGCAAACTCAGGTGCAACTTTATGCATTGGGTCCTCATCTCTGGTGCGGCGCAGAAGAGGTTGGAAGTGAGCTGAAGGTTCTCTGCTACCAGCCTGTCTCAGCTGTTGTGGCCCTGTGCTGTGAACAGGAAGTCAGCCAATTGACCCTTGGACTCACTTTGCTTTGGCTGGGCTCTGGAGACGACGTCCCCTCCAGCAGGACACAGTAGGCACAGTCCCTCTCCTTTGCTAGCCACCAGGTTCAGCTGGTGTAGCCTCTCTCTGCCGGTTCTACAGTGCAGCAGAGCAGTCCTTCTTCAGTCCTTCTTCCAGTCCAGATGAGATCTGAGTTGTGGATGCCAAGCGTGCCCTACTTATGCTCAGAACGTGCCCTCAGGCTAGACACGGTCAGTAGCCAATGGGTTAATAGGTCCCCTCCCTCCTGATGACCACTTCCATGGGAGTGTGGCATCTGGCTGTCCCAAGATGCACCATTCTGCCCACACCCAATATTCATGAACCCCTCTCTGGCTGTCCACAGCTCCCTAACCCGACCCAGAAGTGTGTCTACCAATGGAGCTAGACACCCCTGAAAAGATGGTTTGACAACAGGTTTCCGGTCTCCTCCTGGGTGCATAAGCAATGGGCTGCCCCTCGCTCAAGTGTTCTCTATTTGCTCTTCAAAGGCGGCTTCAGCCGCTCATTTTTGGGCCAGCACCCATGTGGCATCTTGTAGGATGGAGGTATCACCTCTTCACCAGTGCAGGCCCCTGGTTGTCGCCTTTCCTGGGAGTCGTTAGCACATCTCCCTAGGAGGGCGGAAAGCTGTCTGAGCTTCAAGCTCCACGTGCCACTGTTAAGGGCACAGAAGATTGAAGGCAACAAAGTGGCAACTTTGTAACAGCCGCACACTTCAACTTGGTACATTAATTTAGACTTGAGAATCGAGTCAGGCTTAATGTAACAAGTTGTTTGATACCTCTGAGCACCACCCTTGGTTGCACCAGTCAGGAGTTAGCACAGCTGAGGGGTCAGTGTGTAACCCTGCACTCACGAACGCGGCAACCAAGTTGTTTCCACATTAAAAACTACAGTTTCACGTTTTTACTGCCGGAACATGTAAAATACATGTTCTGCCCATGAAATATGCTGCACTACTCATTACCAAAACCAAAGGGGATGATGGACGGAGTGTTGAACATTGCAAGCACTCACCCCCAGTCAACTGATCTGGGTATTAATCCATCATCATTCTTTAGCTCACTCCACCACCCCAGTTCAGACATGGCCATATGCAAATCAGTCTGACCCTGTGCCTCATGGGAACAGTCCAGCCCGAACTGCCAAGCCGTGTCTTCCCTGAACCGGAAACAAGCATCCTGGGACCGGTTTCGGGTTCATAACCCTCATCAGCCAGGCTATCTTGAATCCAGTGGCAAAGTGAGCAAGGGACCCACGTCTGGGCATACCCTGCCAACTTAGGGCACACTTAGCAAAACCAAAGGGGATGATGGACGGAGTGTTGAACATTGCAAGCACTCACCCCCAGTCAACTGATCTGGGTATTAATCCATCATCATTCTTTAGCTCACTCCACCACCCCAGTTCAGACATGGCCATATGCAAATCAGTCTGACCCTGTGCCTCATGGGAACAGTCCAGCCCGAACTGCCAAGCCATGTCTTCCCTGGATCGGAAACAAGCAACCTGGGACCGGTTTCGGGTTCATAACCCTCATCAGCCAGACAATCTTGAATCCAGTGGCAAAGTGAGCAAGGGACCCACGTCTGGGCATACCCTGCCAACTTAGGGCGAACAAAGCGATACCAAAGGGGATGATGAACGGAGTGTTGAACATTGCTAGCACTCACCCCCAGTCAACTGATCTGGGTTTAATCCATCATCATTCTTTAGCCACTCCGCCACCCCAGTTCAGACATGGCCATATGCAAATCAGTCTGACCCTGTGCCTCATGGGAACAGTCCAGCTACTCATTACAGCTCGGTAGGCGTGATATGGCGTGACTTACACATGTTTTACTGGGATATTTGACTACGCCATGGCTCTAAATGGAAACGTTGGGCTAGCAGTTGGAAATTGCCCTTCCAATCTGCAATGGTGGACAAGGAGACTCGTTTTACTTTTGTCACACCGATGGTGGCACAACCAGTGCTGCAATCCCTGGTGACTCTTTAACTTACAGGCACTAGGTACCATGTACCAGGGACTTACAGGTAAGTTAGCCTATATCCATTGAGTATAGCCAAAGTGACATACATTTTGGGGTCAGGACAGTGACACTGAGGCCTGGTCAGAGTTGAAAAACAAGCACCATCAGTCCAAAAACCTGGGGTGACCCTACAAAAAGAGGCATTCCCTGACATGCCTGTATTATGTGTACAATGTAAATTGAATCACATATCAGGGAATCACAGAAATCTCCAAACTCATAAGTATTCGTCAGACCTCTAGGAACATACACATAGTTTGCCATATTTTCATTTTTTGCCTTATATGCAAGCAAAGAATTTATGATGGTTAAAAACTACATTTATCTTTTAGCCAAGATAATCCTTCAGTTTTTTAACTGTTAATTAAGATGGTGATCAGTCAGATTATCAAAACCATTCCTGCCATGCATGCCTAAGGTGTGTGATAGCACACGTGTTTTCCTAGCAGAGAATCCTCAGCTGTAATGACATACAATTCAGAAATCCTGATTCATTGGTGGCTTGCCACATTCATCTAGAAATGGGGTGGGTTGAGACAAACTTGCTGCGCCTTATTGAAAGATATGATTAAACTTTAAGATAGAAAAAGAAGGTTGATGCCAAATAAGATAACAACAGTCTTACCAAGAGTATTAATCTATGTGCACTTTATATAAAATCACTTTATAATTAGCTACACAATAATGCAAATGGATATGTAATGTAAGTACTCGAAATAGGCGGCTGCTCCCAACAGATAAGCCAAGAATGCTGACGCTTATAAGTCTGGCAATTCAAAGTAGAGCATATATTTTTTAGTATCTCATATGATTATTCTGTATTACCAAGTAAAAGTACAGTATTAAGATGTCCAGACATTATATTGTAACATTCACCAATATACCTGTTGTGCAGCTATAAGAATGATGTGCGACCATCTTAGAAAATACTAATGCACTTCTAATGGTGTGTGTCATCATAGAAAATGGTGTTTAAATAACAAGGGAACCCAATTGTAATGGTCAGGGACCTAGGGTAGCAGTTTGTTTACAATTACAAAGTAGTCCCTGACAAGGGAGATTCACACAGAAAACAATGAATATAGGCCTGAAATCAGAACTATATTAAAGCTGTCCAGCCGCACAGAAAATGTAATAATGTATCAAATCACAAAAAAACACAAGAATAAAGTGGGACACAATTAAGCCTGGGCGTAGTTCGCGAAGTAGCGCTACGCAAAGCTACGCAAAGTGCAGTTCGCACTACGCGAGCTACTCGTAGCACTACGCGAACTGCGTAGTGCGCTGTTCGCAATGATTGCACAGTGCCGGATGCTTGTCCGCACTGTGCAATCATTGAAAACGGCATCTTGCACAGTGCGAGCTGTCTTTTACTGCCGCTCGAGTAGATTTTTACTCGAGCGGCAGCTTTCTCAACGCGGACTGGTAGTTTCTCATCGCGAGCGGTCGCGAGCATACGCGACCACTCGCAATGAGAAACCTGACCTCCCGCGTTGAGAATCTCGCCGGAGGTTTATTTTCCACGCTCGCGATCGGCAACTTGATGTTGCTGATCGCGAACGAGGAAAAAGTCTCGCCGGGATGTCATTTTGCTTGCTCGCGGTCGCCAACTTGACGTTGAGGACCGCGAGCAAGCAAACAATGACCGCTGCACTACGCTACGCTACGCGTGTTTGCACTGTGCTACGTGCAATTCGCGTTGTGCGAAGTAGCGCAAACTTCGCAAACTATGCGAGCGT